>JZKD02S1962423.1:319965-334116 GCA_000966675.3 Picea glauca
TATATATATATATATATATATATAAGTCCTTGTGACTTACTTGAATGCCAAGCCCATATTTCTGAGCACAATAACCATAATCCAAACGCCATTTACCGGCACCTGTGTAGAAGAAGAATGCAAACGTAAGTTGAGGGACAAACCATCAAATATCTATAAAAAAAGATAAAAAAAAATAATAAAAATATAAATATAAATATATAATAATAAATAAAAGGCTTACAAATCATCGAGCCCTAACTTTCGAGAATAGTACCAAGGGCCACCACATCAATTTGCATGTATCAGGAACCAAAGAACTATGCAGGAGACTAAGACAACAACACATATCAAAACCCAGAAACCAAGACCAAACCCGATTTACACCGAGCGCCAAGCCACTGAGGATGGGATATTATCTTGTAACATTTTTTTTGATAGCCACACTCTCACCTGTCTCCAGGAATTTAGCCTAAAACATGATTCCAAAAGACCTAGACAACAATAACACGCTTGTTTCCTCCTTCTCCGGATCAACTGGGGGCGTCTCACAACAAATAGCTAAACCCAAAAAAAAAATAACACTGATCATCTTCTCAAGTTGTGTGTAAAGTGATTATCCTGATTAGGGTGAAAGGAGGAGGAGCTCATCCACACAACATTTTGAATCAGAAAATACCCACATGGATAGAGGTCGCTTATCAAATAATTAAACTTTTTCCCTCCTTCCATTCCGGCTGGTCCAGAAAGACGCGATATCCATGTAAAAGAAAATGAAGGTGCTCTTCTCCTCTGGGGAAGATGGTTTATTGGTAAACAAACCATCATGGCCCAGACGTTAAGACCGCTTCCTCTCCCTTCACCTCAAACCACAACCAGGGAGTCATGTGATGAGAAGATAATTCCAAAAGACCTGCACTAACACACAACAACAACAAAAGTTTGTTCAATTTGTAGAAAATAAAAATAAAAACACCATGTGGCACTTAGATCCGAAGGATCTGCAAGGATATGGACCTATTTTGACGACTTGGAGGGTTCGGTCGCCTTTACCTTCGATTTGCAGTGGCATCTCATGAATGTGGCGAGCTGGTTGGGCGACCTTTGACAAAACGTTTACCAAATATAGTGGAAACAAGTGGAATCGATCATTTACATACATACATCTCTTTAGAAATTCCTGGGAAGAATTGATATATACATACATACATACATACATATAAGAAATTTCAACCCCGCACAACGCGCCATACCAACGTAACACAAAACCTCCCCTGTGGAGTCGACAGGGGGTCGAACCGTGGACCTCCAGCTGGTTAAGAAACCAAATATTTCCTCCTGAGTGTGAATGGTGACAGCAACACCTTAATCAATCATTGGAAGAGAATGTTCAGGCGGTGGGACTTCGAGCTAGGAGGAAATTCCACAAGTCTACGGGCACTGCGCGTCACCAAAACCTAGCGCAGAAGCCACGAGGGGTGGCTACAAGTAAAAACTGTCCAATGCACCAGTGAACATCTCCAGGTGACCTGCAACCACACACAGAGCCAAAAGAAAATAATAATAAGTCACCATAACCAAGCGCGTAGCCTGCAGACCCAGACAGAAAAAAAAAAAAAAAATGGTCCTGAGCCATCAAAAGGAAAATCCATGAGCGAAGCACACAGGTGCCACAAAGGCGTCCTCCAGTCCTTGAGCTTGTAGGAACCAGGGCCAACCTCATACTTCACCTCAGTGTGTAATGACTGATTGAGCAACAAAAAGAAAATGAAAATGAAAAGGGATCGAGTATGGTGGGAAGTGTGGAATGAAGGGAGGAATGAGAGAGAGTTTAGGTGTAGGGTTTTGGGGTAGTGATAACCCTAGGGGGGGGGCATGTGGGCCTCATGTGAGGACCCACGATGCTAGACTTTAATTTTAATTTTTTTTTATTATTATTTAATTAAAATTATTTTAATTTTTTTTTTTGTTTCATCTTAATTGTATTTTAAAAACCATTTATTATTATTATAAAAAATTCATTCGTTTAATTAAGGGTTAAACTTTAATGGTTTTAATTTGTCTAAAATTCTAATTATTTAAATATATATATTATATAAATATATATATTATATAAATATATATCTCTATTTAAAATAAAACTACTTTTATGTTTTAGAGGGTCCATGGGTTTTGAACCCAAGACCACCCACCAAGCGAAGCGCCTTAAGAAGAGCACTAACACCAATGCGCCACACATATCACTTTTACAAAATAAATTCACACATAAATAATTTAATTATCAATAGTAGAAAAGTACTACACTGACAAATAAATCTTCGATTATCCAAGCGTCAAGTTCACGACACCTTACACACAACTCATCGAGCCAATCGTCGAGCCCTTCCATTCCATTCCACCATCCAAAGTCAAACACTAAGCTTCAATGCATCGCCTCAGGCTCACTACATCATATGACCACAAGTCAGGAAGCAATACATAACCACAGCGCACAAGTGCTAAGTTCCGATGCTGAAAGCCACTCTACAATCCTTAAAGACTCGCACCTGCAGCCACCGAGACATGCAATTCAACACAAATGTACAACGTGCCAAGGAAATCTCATGAGTCAAGCATCGAAGGATATTTAGTTGTAAGAGAAAATTTTAAAGGACTTAGACTAGGACAAGCAGGAAGGAGGCGACTTACACACTAGGAAACTAAGTTAGAGGAATTGGCAAGTATGGCATAAGGCTAGCGTAGCTACCGAGCAAGGGAGACAATATTTTTCTTGGAAGAAATCAAGCTTAGACACTTTAATCCTAACCCAACCAATCCCCTAAAGAGAGTAATGTCTTTTTACAGACAAGTAAAGAAAAATTTACGCCTAACACTGTTTCTAGTTTGAGTAGCACCAATTTGAAACATCCTTGAACTCACCCTGACAACTTTGGTTGATGCAGGTTAAAGCATATAGGATGGTCAGGACTTGAGGTAATCGAGGTAGGGGAGCATCCTCACAGGCACCACCAACATCGCCAGTGTCGTCACCACCATTGCCCGAACTAGCTCTCATACTACGATCGTTGGAGGCCATAAATGAGACTTTAAAGGGGTGACAACCAGCAGGGACCGAAGTGGAACCCCCACTATCTGGAATGGGTAATCTATAAGCGTCAATGGATTCAGGGGGAGGACCTCCACCCAAATACATCACTCAAGAATTGCAGAATATCAAACTTTCGGAGTTTGCCGAGGGTCGCGCCAGTGAACGCGCGAAAGCATGTTTGGAAGGCATGACAAGGTGTTTTTCCTTAAGGGACTATGTGTCCAACTCAAAGACTAAGATCACAATTTTTTAGTTAAGAGATAGTACCTTGAACTAGTGGGGTAACCTAGAAAGACAACTGCATCTTACCCTAGACACAGTATCTTGGGAACTTTTCGAGGAGAGGTTCTGAAGAAAATATCTGCCAGCCTACTATGAGGAACAGTAGGTAGGGGTGTTTCATGCCTTAGTACAGGGAAACAGAACTGTAGAAGAATATGAGATTAGATTTATGGAATTGGTCAAATATGTTTTGTATATGGATAATGACCAATGACAGGCAGAGTTCTTTGTCTATGGATTGAACCCTAAGATAAGAGCTATGGTGTGGATGTGGAAACTGTCTTCAGTAGCAGAAGCTGTGGAAAATGTGCATTATGCGGAGGAACACATGAACTTAACCGAAGGTACGAGACCGACCTTTCCGCATCGTCTTGGATTCATGGGGAAGGCCCCTAGGACATTTCCCAGGGGAGGGGGCTCAAGGCCACCTCCATATGGTAACAGAGTTGCACCAAGGACAGTAACCGCAGGGATCTCAATGGCAGTGAGTGAAACATCTCGTTCGTTACCAACGATGCAAATAGGTCCACGTCCATCTCAGGGAACAACTAGTAGGGGTAGGGGTTCCAGGGGAAGGAACTCATTTCAGAGACAGTCACATAACAATGTGCAGGTTCAATCCCATGTTACTTGTTGGGGATGTGGAGGACCCCATTACCAGCATGACTTCCCAGAGTTACAATCAGGGTTCGTTCATAGAGAAGGAAAGGCATCGATGGGAAGAGAAAGTAGTAGCCACCAGATTTACACAGTGGTTAATAATCTCCAGGCCGAGCATCAATCCACGGTGGTGGAGTCATCAGGTACGCTAAATCATACCAATGTTAAGATTTTATTCGATTCTGGTGCGACAGATAGTTTCATTTCACCTTCTGCATTAGAAAAGAGTGGGTTGGTAGCCTATGAGCATGATGACTTTAAACAAGTCGAGATGTCTTCGAGGGAAAAAAAAGAAGTAGGACCTAGTGTTGATAATTGTATAGTAGACATAGGAGTGCGTACTACCAGGTTGAAGGTATACGTCACATCATTAATCCGTTGACATCAATGGAAATAATTCCAACAATATTATGCAAAACCCCTCCCTCACTTTGGGTCCACTCGACCTCCTAGTCTAGGATCATTCACAATCGGGAGTTGGATCAGCTCTATGGGCCCTATTGAGCCCCCAAAATCCTTTACAAATGTCCTTCACCTAAGGCGTAGATCCTACAAAAGACTCGCGAGCTCTTACTAAACCTCTTTTCCTTTTAAAACAATTTGTAGGCTCCTAGCCCTTTTCTCTGGCCAACTCCTCACGTGACCAAGGGTTGTGACCAGGTCCCAAGAACAATGAGCTATTTTGGCACTCGATCTTTGGAGATCTACCTTTATTACCCTTCAACTTCCCTAAAAGCACGAACTTGTGAACTGTCGAAAAGCAATAGGCAGTAAGATCGACAGTTCTAAATATCCACCGAGATCAATGGCTCCAGTTATTCGCGGGGATTTAGATTCGTCGATTTCCAAACTGTGTCTAATACATGTAACACTCACAAAGTGCCAATCGCCAGAAAGGCATATATGATGGTTCTTATTCTGCCATTGAATCGGCGGCTCTACACCACTTTCACAATCCGAACTTTGGCGATTTTATTTCTCACTCCAATGCACAACACTTGCAAAGTGTCAATCACCAAAAACTCACTTGCACCCATGTATCAAATCGAAGGTCCTCAATCTTTGACTGATGGATGGTCCTGATCTATTCCCTTCGAGCTTCAGTGATTTCTGACCGCATCCAACACACATAACATTTGCAAAGTGTTGATCGTCGAAAAGGCATATTGGACAGCTCTAGCACTCCCCAGATCAATGGCTTTATTCCTATTTCACGCCTCAGGATTTTCCCCCCCATTATGATTTTACAAAAAACCCCACAATCATCGAATCAACAAACACGCCCAAATGTCAAATCGATAGCTCTCAGGCCTTGACAAATCAACAATTCAAATTCTCCTTTTGGGGCATTGGGAGATTTTGGCATCCACACAAAACAACCCAACATATGCGGAGTGTCAAACGCCGAAAAGGATGATCTGATAGCTCTGGTACTCCCCAGATCAATGCCTTTTATTCCACCTCTGTGCTTCAGGATTCAACTATTTTCCTTGGTAGTCAAATGACACAACTTCTCGCATATTCCAATGCCAAAATGCAAAAAATAATTCCCTATCCTCCACGTGTCCCCTTCTTGATCAACAACCAGGATTCCTTTGGGACTTTGGGGATTTTTTTCTCCTTGTCTGCACGACAACTCAAATCTATCGAATTGTCGCGTCCCTAAACTTGGGATATTTCTCCATGTGTCCTCATTCAATGGATGGATAGTATTGACTTTGGCCTTCGGGCCTTAAGGAACCCTCAACAACGTCACACTCTATTTCCTCTGGAGTGTCAATCCTCCAAAATTATGGATCTGTTGCCACCTATCCAGCCTCTGATCAATGACCCACAATACTTTGACACTCCGGGCTTTGATGAATTTCAAAGCGCTATGCCACAGTTCTCCCGGAGTGATAAACCTCCAAACTTTTCGATCTGATGCCATGTGTCTCCATTGTGCAAAGATGGACGACTGAGATCATATCCATTGTTCAGATCTTCAGGCCTTTTCAATGCACGACCCCAACAATCCTCTAGAGTGATAGAACTCTAGACTCCTAGATATGTTGACACACATCTCTCTTGAATGGATGGTCATGATTCACTTCGGCCTTCGAGACTTCGGGGGCCCCGATGCCTCTATGCTCCAAAGAACCTGAATGCACGAAGTCTAAAGGACTTCCCTTATTAACTCTCACTCAAATCCTATGGATCTAACTGCTATCATATCTCCTTCAAACTCACGAATGGATCTCAACCATTGATTTCCATTCTTCAATATCTCTTCCTTTGATCTTTGCACCTAACTTCTTTCGAACTTACGAAGTCTTAAAAAATTACAAGGTTAAACCTCATGCAACTTACCTGGATCGAATGAATGTCGATCCTTGTGCCTAGATCCAATGGTGAATATATATTCTCCTCTTCCATGATCCTCTTTATTTTCTCCTTCTTTTTGGACTCTGATCTAACGTTCTAGATCTACTCTCCCTCCGAGATCGACAGTTGTTGTAGCTTCTCCTCCCAACGAAGGATTATTTGTTAATTTTCAAAGACTTTGAACCTTTGAATACTCTCCTCTGGAAGATAACTCCTTGGCCTGTGTTGAACCTCTTGATATTGAAATTCTTTTACAATTCGAAAGGGCTTATCCCTTTGAATGCTTCCCTCCTACAGGTTTGTCAGCTTTTCCTCTTCTTGCGTTCCTGGAAAACGCTACTCCTCCTGAGCTTTGAGCTTGAAGCAAGCTCACTTGCGCTTCCTCCACAACCTAAACCTTAAAGGTTTCTTAACCTATGCATTCCTTACAGAGTCCTTGTTCACAATGGCAATATCTCTCATGATCTTTGGTTAACTCTGATCTCTAAGGGTCTCACCCTTTTCTCCCTTAACAAATCCTTCTTCCCTCCTTGTAGTCTAGATGTTCTTCCTCCCGAGATTTGTGGACTCAAAGTCACTCGACCTCTAGTGCACTCCTTGTACTCTCTCCTTGAATTTTAATAACACTTAACAAAGTGTTTCCCATGTTCACTCTTTGCACGTTGAGTTTCTAAAAGACTTAGACTTAAGACTTTTTCCAACAATCTTCCTGTGCACTCCTTGTGCTCGCTCAATGCAGTCCTTCCAGATCCCTCAGAGTATTCAATAACTCTGGTATGTCTTCTTCAGAGTGTTCATCAACTCTAATGTGCACTCCTTGCACATTTTTCGCTTCTTATGATTTTGATATTGTTTTGGTGTGTCCACATGGCACGCTCTTCTCTGAACTCAAAAAAGAGTTCAAGTGCACTCCTTGCACTGGCTTCACAAATTTTTCACTCACTATGGTGTGCACTCCTTTCATAAGCCTAAGACCGCAGAACTACTCATAACCTTGGTATTGGATAAATCGGTAGGTGTGTACACTAACTGATCTCCCTAGATCTAGAACAAAACACACCAAAACTTGATGCTTTCCTTAAGTTTTAGATATTGAATTCACTAACTAAAGAGGGATAGGTGACATACCGTTTAAACGTTGCTTCCTCTCGACATTTCCATCCTCGCTCTGTTCCAATTCTCATACAATGATGATCTTGCAAAAGAACGTAACCAACCAAAGTGATAGTAATAGCATAAACTTAGTATAAACCTATGTATGTGATCAAGGAATCATACAATAAAACACAATAAGCTTTATAGGAAAGAATTATATTACTGTATCATATTAAATGTGAAAGAGAGATTACAACCATGGCCTTGATGTCATAAGGTCCCTTCCAACTTTCCTTCATTCCCCACACACTTCCACTCTAAGGATTTTGAGACCATGGATCTGATAGCATTCACAATCTATCTTGATGAAGCAAATCTCAAAGACACTCCAACAAAGCTAATAATTCCAAGCCAAATCCAACTTAGCCCTTCTCCATGACATCTCCTCTCCTTTTATAAGCTAAAGAGGATAAGGTGAGGAGGTTAGGATGATCCCACTAAATCATGAAAGCGAGTAAGATCCAAACCATTCGGATGCCACCTCACCATGGAAGTTTCTCCTTCTAGAAGATTCGAGAAAACGCTTTATTTTCCCACATGTAAGCATTATCGTACCCTGCCTATAGAGAAGACTGTGAACTCCTCATGACCTAGCTATGATGTAGCCTACGAGAATCAGGCATTCTAGCACCCTAGTTGTAATGCAGCCTGCGAAATTCCTTTTTTATAGGGTTTTTACAAAGGAAAATGCAACTTCTTTTCTCAGGAAAAGTTCTTCTCCCTTCTCTCTTCAGGAACTCAGGCCACTGACCCCTCTGAAGGAAACAGATAGGTTTACATCATTAACGATCATAGGGATGAAAAAAATAATGTGTAACAAAGCTTACCAAGATAGAGGAACCTGAAAATTTAACCTATTTTCATACATATACAACATACATGAATAAATACATAAAAGCATTCAGAGAATAACCATTCATCACACATAAAAACACAAACACCTCATATGCAGGAAAAACTACTTTTTTATTATATCTGAATGTATTTGTACAAAGATTTACAAGGGTTGGACTGGAACAGATTCTCAACACTTCTCCTTTCTTGAGCTCTCTCTACCGCTCACTCATCTACTCATCACTAATGAATTTGAAAACGAGAATTTTTTGTACAAAAGAGGGGCTCCTCAAGTCTTCCCTCTAGCTACCTACTCGCAATGAATTACATTCAATTACAATCAATGGACAACTAGTCTGAGCTAGGAATAAACCTATATACCTATCAGCCATTAAAGGAGACTCCTCATGCAAACTATACAAAGGCACATGGCTCAGCTTCTTTGATCCTCACAACATTTAATGCATTTATTTCTCCAATTAAAATTTTAAATTTGAGTTCAAAATAAGAGGACCATCACCTCTCCTTCTTGGAACTCATTCATCCTTGTGCATTGATGCATTGGCTTGTTGGTGCTTGGTGAGGTGGAGCGATACTCCTACATCATTCTCTCGTGCTAACAAAATCATGAGCTCTTTCTCATGGCTCCCCTGCTGCTAAAGAGCAGATCATCCAGGACCCCATACTTGAATTCAGATTTGTCCATCTGCTCCTATTCCTGTTGTTGTTGTTGTTGTTTTCCTATTTCTTCTGGGGGTTATCCTCTGTTTATATTCCTCTTTATACTGACTACCTGCTATGTTGACTCCAACATCAGCTTCCTTATCTCTTATATCACTTTGTCCAGCTGCTCTACTCGCTGGCTCCTTTTATGTTGTCTACTCTGCTACATCTCCTTTTTATATAGATCAATGGGTAGATCAATCTGATATCCCATGCTAACTTCATCACATGTGGCCTTGACTTACCACTCCACTGCAAAATCAATTTCTACAGCCATGCTACTAATTTGTTTCTCAACCATCTCTCCTGATAGTTCTCCTTCTGCCAGTTCTTCTATCTTTGCTCGTGCTAGTACAAGTCTAGCTTCATCCAGTTTCTCCTCAGGATGGAATTATTCTTCATTATTCTCCATCTAGCAGTCTCCTTATGTGCCTATATTTCCTAACCAATCCTCCAACATCCTCAATTACATATCCCACTGAGAGAGCATTTGATCTGTATGCTCCTCTTCTTCTCTCATCACTTGGGAAAATGTCAATGTTTTCTCCTTCTCCTCCATGACAGACTATGTTGGTTTTTGTCCTTCTTCTGCACCTTCAATGTGTTCACTGGACTCTACTAGGATGCTTGGAAGGAATATGTTGATTCCTCCAATGATCAAAATGTGCCTATGATCCTCCTCCTCTATCGGCACTTCTTGTTGATATGAACTCTCCTATGAGATCATGAGACTCTCAGACAGTCTCATCTTCATTTTTGTCAGCACTCCTTGTTGATATGAATTCCCTTCTAATATCTTGAGACTTTCATAAATTCCTACCTCATCCTCCTTTCCCACCTGGAAATTGGAGTTTTCTGACCTGCCCTCCTAGCAGTATTTGATATCTCTGCTTGATCTCTATCCATTTCCCTCCTGGAAATATGAACCTTCATGTCTTCTCTCCTGGAAGTCTATGACATATTCAACTAATTTCATCTCATTTCCCTCCTATCAATCTATGAGATATTCAACTGATCTCTATATCTCATTACTAAGGTTCCTTTCAACCTATGGCTCACAAATGTAAACCATCTCCTCCTCTGTGGCACTGATGGTTTTAGCATGCCTCATCCACCTCCTCAATACCTACTTCTACCTTTTGGAATCCAATTGTTGAATAGGTCACCTTACCTTTTGCTTCAAGGGCCATTCATACCTCCATCTTCCCCTCTCTTCCTGCTGCATCTTCAACATAAGCCTGCCAAGCTCCTCTTGGATCTCCTTGATCTATTTATCCTTATCTGCTTTGTTCACCTACTGGAGTATTTTCTCTAACTCTATTTCTGGCCTTTAGTAGTCATCTTTCACCTCCTCCTTCAAGCGATTGGTTCTTCTGGCTCAACCCACCTGGTTGATTGTTTTTCCTGCTCTACAACTGAGAGCACTATTGTCTTTCTCCTACAGCCCTTCTGGTTGTCTCTTGTCTACTACACAACTTGGAACAATATTCACAAAGCATCGCACCTTGTTCTCTCCTCCTTTTCCTGCTGTCTATAGATAGAAATCAAGCTCTGATACCGCTCATTGGTATCAGATAAAACTTTCCTTGCTCGCCTTCTACCTATAGACAAAATCAAGCTCTGATACCACTTAATGCAAACCCCACCCTCTCCCAAGGTCCCCTTAACCTCCCAGTCTAGGATCATTCACAATCGGGAGTTGGATAAGCTCTTCGGTCCCTACTGAGCCCCCAAAATCCTTTACACAAGTCCTTCACCTATGACATAGGTCCTACAAAAGACCTGTGAGCTCTTAGTAAACCTATTTTCCTTTTAAAACAATTTTCAGGATCTTATGCCCTTTTCTCCGACCAAATCCTCACATGAACAAGTACTGTGACCAAGTGCCAAGAAGAACAAGCTATTTCTATGCTCAAGCTTCAACGATCTACCTTTCTTACCCTTGAACTTCCTCGAACGCACGAATTTGTGAACTCTCGAAAAGTGATAGGTACTAAGATCGATGGTTCTAAATATACATTGAGATCCATGGCTCTAGTTATATGCAAGGATTTGAATTTGTATATTTCCTAAGTACGTCCAATACATGTAACACTCAGAAAGTTTCAATCATCAAAAAGGCAGATTTGATGGTTCCTATTCTGCCACCGAATCAATGGCTCTATGCCTCTTTCGCAATACGAACTTCGACAATTTTCTTTCCCGCTCCAATGCACAACACTTGAAAAGTTTTGATTGTCAAAAAATCACTTCCACCCATGTATCAAATCGACAGTCCTCAAGCTTCAACCGATGGATGGTCCTGATCTATTCCCTTCAGGCTTCGGCGATTTCTAACCACATCCAACACGCATAACATTCACAAAGTGTTGATCAACAAAAAAGGTAGATCAGACGGCTTTGGTGCTCCCCATATCAATAGATCTATGCCTCTTTCACACCTCAAGCTTCGAGATTCCCCCCCCGATGTTTTTCCACAAACCTCCACGATCGTCGAATCGGTGAATACGCCCAAATTTCAAATCGACATCTCTCAAGCCTTGAAAAATCAATGGTTCAGATTCTCCTTTTCAGGAATCAGTATTGTTTGGTCTCCACACGACACAACCCAACATATGTGGAGTTTCAAATGCAGAAAAGGATAATCAGACGGTTCTGATGCTCCCCAGATCAACGCCAACGCCTTTTATTCCACCTTCATGATTCGGGCTTCGGTGATTTTATTTGGTCATCAAACTATACGCGTTATTGCATATTCCTACACCGAAACGCCAAAAAGAATTCCCTGTCATCCACTTTTCCCCTTCCTGATCAACATCTAGGATGTCTTCTTGACTTCAGGGATTTTTTTTCTCCCTGTCTACATGATGAGTCAAATCTTCCAAAGTTCCATGTCCCAAAACTTGGGATGTTTCTCCACCTATCCTCCTCCAATGGATGGCTAGGATTGACTCCAACCTTCGGGGGTCCTCAACAATGTTGCACTCTATTTCCTTCAGAGTGTCGGACCTTCAGACTTCTGAATCTGCTACCACTTGTCCTGCCTCTAATTTAAATCCCACAATACTTCTACGCTCCAAGATTCGGTTAAGTTCAAATCATTATGCCATAGTTATCTCAGAGTGATAAACCTACAGAATCCTCGATCTGATTCCATGTGTACTTCACAATGGATGACTGAGATCTTCTCTACTTTTCAGAGATACATGCATTTTCGATGAAAAACCCCAACAATATTCTAGAGCACTAGACCTTCAGAATACTAGATCTGTTGACACACGTCCTTCTTGAATGGATGGTTCTTATTCACTTCAGCCTTTGGGACCTCGGGGGTCCCGACACCTCTTCGCTCCAAATCACCAGAATGCGTGAATTTTGAAGGACTTCCCTGATTAACTCTTGTGGATATAACGATTATTAGATATCCTTCAAACTCCTGAATGGATCTCAACCATTGATTTCCTTTCTTCGATAACTCCTCCTTTAAGAGTTGCACCCAAATTCTATTGAATTTGCGAAGTCTTGAAAACTTACATAGTTAAACCTCATGCAACTTACCTAGATCAAACGATTGTCGATCCTCATGCCTAGATCCAACGGTGAAGATATATTCTCCTCTTATGTTCTCATTCTTCATTATGGACTCTGATCTAATGGTCTAGATCTTCTCTCCCTCTGAGATCGACGATTGTTGTAGCTTGTCCTCCCAATGAAGGATTCTTTGATAATTTTCATAGGCTTTGAACCTTTGAATCTTCTCCTCGGCAAGATAACTCCTCGGCCTATGCTGCACCTCCTAAGCTTGAAATTATTTTACAATTTGAAAGGGCTCATCCCTTTGAATGTTTCCTTCCTGCAGGGTTGTCATCTTGGCTTCTGCTCACATTCCTGGAAAATGCTACTCCTCCTGACCTTTGAGCTTGAATAAGTCTCACTTATGCTCACCTTGCACATCCTCCACAACATGAACCTTAAATGGTTCTTGACCTTTGTACTCCTTATAGATTCCTCGTGTACAATGGAATTATCTCTCGTGAGATTTGGTTTTCTCGGATCTCTAAGGTTCTCTCCCATTTCTCCCTTAACAAGTCCTTCTTCCCTCCTGGTAGTCTAGATGCTCTTCCTCCTGATATTCTTGGACTCGATGTCACTCGACCTCTGGCACACTCCTTGTGCTCTCTCCTTTAATTTTACTAACACTTAACAACCTGTTCCCCTGTGCATTATTTACACATTGATTTTCTAAAATACTTAGACTTAAGACTTTTTCCAAAATTCTTCCTACGCTCGCTCAATGCACTCCTTGCAGATCCCTCATAGTATTCAGTAACTCTGGTATGTCTTCTTCAAATTATTCAAAAACTATGATGTGCACTCCTTGCATAGTTTTGCTTCTTGCCTATGTCATGCCTCCAACAACATGACAGGGACACTTAGGACACCTCAAAGTTTAGTTATGAAGAGGAGGAATTAGTTTACTAGAAGTACAAGTTTCTTGTCATTGAGAGAAACACTAAAAATGAATTTCAAAGAGGAGCGCTCCCCCATACACTTTTAGGGAGAATTATAACAGTCTTTCCACCCTTTTGGGGGAGCGTTATAACACCAATTCTTTCTTTCCTTCTCTTGGGGAGCACTATAATGCTTTGATTCCCCTTTTGGAGGAGCGCTACCTATTCTAGGCGAAAATTGGTTTGTTGAGAAGAATGAGGGAAAGATCCCCTCAATATATGAAGGCAGTTAGATTCAAATCCTTGGTCAAGCCATGATCTTAGGGCAGATCCATAACTAAAGGAGGAAAATCCTCAACTTACCACAAAGATATCTCAAGTGGTTGGGCCTCTCCAAGTCTATTTAAACATGCCTTCTCATGGTGAAAGGAATGGATGGAAAGAATTGTGAAGCATCTAACCTATGATCTCATGAAGAAGGTGTCTTTTAGAACATTAGCATTCGGTGTGTGGACTGTTTGAGCAAGGGTTCGGACGAGGAAGGCTTGATGAAGCTGCTACACTCACATCTATGGTTGTAAGCATTCTTCATTGTTGTTCTCTTTAATATAATAT
>JZKD02S1962423.1:397864-416812 GCA_000966675.3 Picea glauca
AAATAAATAAATCCACCTGTTGATCTATTGGATATTTGCATGGTTCAATGAAAGCTGGGAATGAATAAGTATAGAAAGTCAGAAGATGTCATTCAATCATTGGAAATAATTTTGCATATAATAGTTTTACCTTCTCGAGATAAAGGATTTTATATGGTATTTAGGTGAGTCGTATAGTTCTAATGTGCCATTTTTAGCATCATAATCAGATTTGTTTGTACATGTGAACATGTTCTAAGCATTAAGAAGCAAGATCATGAATGATGACAACTTTGACTAGAGAGTATATTTTCCTTCAAGGCTCGGGAGTTATTTGTTCCCAGGTTAAGGAATCATATGAGTTCATGGTTACTTCTAAGGCCTCTTGGAAACACATTTGTCAATTGTTAACTCATTCCATGGCATTAAATTGTCAAATCGAAAGGATTTGGCATGCTGTCAATTTGGATATTTTTCATCAGATACTATCCCAATTAGATTTTCTATGAGTGTTAGTATTATCATCCTTGATAGATGTCGAATTCCTTCAATCATGAATTGAACCTTGGCCTCATGTTTTATACATGAAATCTTAGGAATGACCTTGCTAAAGAAGCCGATGGAACTAAAATGGATGCAAATGTTGTTTGGATCATTATAAAACCTAGATGTTGTTATCTGATTACTTCGTTCCTTTTTGGGCTTATTTATGTCTAGATATACTCATTAGTTGGTTCCTTTTGGGATTATTTATGTCTAGTTATATTTAGTTATACTTATTGGCTAACATTTTTGTCATTGATCATGTTTTGTAATAGGGTGGGGAATAAGTTGGTCTGAATTAATGAAACATGAATTCCGAGGGAAAAAATGTGTTTTTTTATACTATACTCTTATTTTATATAAGGAAAAATGTTAAACAAAGTTAATAATCTCTAATTTACAGAGCGATATTCATATCTACTTAAGATTTATATTTTGATTTTTTTTTCTTTTCTATTTCATTGAATCCTTTTCTGTTTCATTGAACTTCTTCAAGAAACATTCCGTGAGGGGCATCTCTATCCTTCCTTTGGCTTAGGTATGAATTCTTGACAGGTAACTAGTTTGCCAAAATTTCCCCATGCACCCAGCCTCTTCTCTTTGAAAATCATTCCATGTGGGAAGGAAAGTCCACAATTAGATCAAAACCTTGGTGGTTAGCTTAATACTTTGTGGACGTCACTAGAGAACCAAAACCCTGCTGGCTAATTCATTTTTATTGAATTCTTCCATCGATGGTTTTCTAAGTTTGAAAACCTTTTTGCAATTATTGTCATTCTTGGATGCATTTCCATGGAACAAATTATTATTTGTTTTTTTCTTTTATGATTTTGTCTAATGTTGTTGGAGTTACCATATTTTATCAACATATGCCACCCTTCCTCAACTTTTCCTTTGATGTATGCACTTCATACATTACTTATTTTCTTTTGTCTTTAACCATTTTCCACCTTGTCTTACACCTCAAATTTTTCGATCTTATATCCAGCTGGGGTTTCTTGCTTTTTCTACCAAGTGATATTTCCTTTTAGGTTGCATGGAAATTTTGTGAAAGTATTTGAAGTTTTCCATGTATTGTTATTTTTTTCCCTTCATACTTCAATTTTCATCTAACCTATCTTGCAAGTACACTTTCAGCTATTACTTGGAACAAACACTCTTTCTCCATTCCTGCTAGTATCTTCACTTATTATTATGATTTTTCTATGTATCTTCTCTTCAAATTTGCTGAAATGTTGTTTCTACAAGACTATTTTCTTCCATAGTTTCTTGTAACTCATGTCTTCCATTTCCACTGGGGCCATATCTATTATCTGTTGCAGCCAATATTATTATGTATAAAATGTTGATGAGTTCAAAACAACAATTTTATGTACTTCATAAATTGCCTCTAGATAGGCTTTTGGATCATATTCTATGGTTTACCTAATTTTCTCATTTATACAACTGGACTGGGAGTGTGAAATAATAAGGAGGGTTTAGGCACTAGGGTAGTGTAATATGGAAAATGTTGGACCATGCCCAAGTGATCTTAAATTTTTCCATGGAACACAATATTGTTGTCAATATTGCATCTTAATATCTACAATGCAATGCAAATTCGTTTTTAAAGAAGAGATCATTGATGTATTTTCTACAAGGAAACAAAAATCAAAGAAAGTTGGAGCAAGTGGCAGAAGAATTTGACTCCTTGAAGCTTGATCTGGATAAATATATTTCACGTCATCAGAGGCAAAAGATGGAATCCAAGGAGAGCGAAGAGCTCTTGGAGAGAGTGGTAAGTCAACACTACATGGTTTTTTTGTTCTCCAAGTTGGGAAATGCTCAATCATAATTTTTTTGGTTCTTACATTCACTATTTTTCTCAATACAAACTTAGAATCATATATTGGACATTACATTTGGGATTTTTTGAATCATTCAAATATGCTACCACTAGTACATTTGGGTCAAATTTCGACGGCGTGTTCGACGCAATTGCCACTTTATATTGTCGAGAGAACAAAAAACAGTGGACCCCCTCAAACGTCATTTCACATGACGTCGCTTTTTCGACACCATAGATATTGTCTCTATTGCTAAGTTTCATGTGGAAACATGTCATCTCGGATTTGACTGTCCAAACCTCATATAGTCGTCGCTACAGCGACGTTAGATACATCACAATTCTGATGTCCCATTTCGTCGGTCTCCACTACGTGGATGTTATGGGAGCGATGTTACCATGCGTCGTAATACCGACGTATGGTAACGTCGCTCAACCGACAGTCAGCTATATATCTCCGATGTATGTTTCATTGGAGCGACGTTACCATATGTCACAATTATGAATTATGGTAACATCGCTCAACTGACAGCCAGTTATATCTTCGACGTATGTTCCATGGGATCAATGTTACCATACATCACAATGACAACATATGGTAACGTCTCTCAACCAATAGCCAGCTATATATCTCTGGCGTATATTCCATGGAAGTGAATTTACCATATGTCGCAATTTCGACGTCATGTAGGTATTTAAAAAAAAAATGGCAATTCTGACAAACCTCAAGCTTACCTCCTGATATAACAAAGATGTACCTGTCACATGTGTGGATGAAAACCTTTATAATAAGCTCAGAAATAGTTTTATGTTCATGGATCAAACCTCTACAATTTGATCTCTATCATAAGGACTTAGGAACAATTTTTCCAAGGTATAGACCATCACAAGACAAATGCAACAAGTGCTCCACAAGAAGGGGCAACAAGGTATTGACCATAGCTGATTAAAAAAAACCAGGTACCCCACAAGAAGGGACAACAAGAACTCCAAAAACTGAGACAACAAAACTCTCCATATCAAACAAGCAAACCCTCCATAACAAACAATCCATATCAAACCCTCCATAACTAAAAACAAGGAAGAATGGGATAAACACTCCAACATAGGGGAAAGAAAGAGTGGAACCCTCACAAGGACCTCAACTATACACGTGGAAGCTAGAAGAAGAGGCCATGGCCTTCATATATAAAAGAGACAACCCACAAAGGAGGCCGCGACACCTGTACTCAGGTTCATGGACATAAAAGGGAGACCTGACACCCACAAGGAGGCTCATCAATCACTTTAGTAGGTCTGGCATATAATGAAGACACCTCTGCACAAAAAGGACAGGTCCGACATCTCCTTGAAGGCACCTCATCATCTCTTGCACCAACAAACAATCAAGGAGTGTTACAAGGAAAATATCTCTATGGCTAGGGTGAACCACAACAGGCGGAAATGACTGCAAAAATCAAATCTATCCTAGAAATATGCTATATAAACCAATGTTCAAGTGAGATAAGAAAGAGGCCTACCTCATTCAGATGTTCGATGATGTCCACCGTTGAGAAATTTGACCCAAAGTTGTATACCTGCAACAAGTTCTCAACAAACAATAAAAAACAAGTATATGGTGGAAATATAAAAGGTTAGCACATTAGATAGTATAATCCATCAATATACATAACAAATACGTCCATGGATAATAATTCATATATTTGCAAGATATTAATTGGATGGGAAAAGAGTATTTCTATTAATAAATGATCCGCAGAAGTGATAATATTAAAGAGTTCCATGTTGGGATGGTTCGGAACTAAGAAACCAAGTTCCTTCTAGCTGGGCCTCCACCACTTCAATCCTCCACCAACGGCAAGCTCATAGAAAGGAGACAATGAGGTCCTCCAACAATAAGGGAAGAGCTTGGGGTCTGAATACTTGTTCAAACTTAAAGGACAAAGGGATGCAGACTCGATGTGAAGTAAATAATTCCTCCAGAGTAACTTCTCTCAAAGTTGAATTCTCCCTTTTTCCATATCTCGAAATTGGATTCTTTATAGCTTTCAGAATGGAACTGAAGGGTCAATTCGTAACATTTCCATTATATGGAAGGCCAAGGATCAGAGATCTTTTGTCTTGACATGGAAACCTGACATTTAATTTTCATTTTATGTCACAAATCCCGATGTATGTGGGTTGTAGTGGAGCAGCATGCGTATATGCTTGTTGTATAGGGTGCAAGATGCGTACAAGTGGAAAAATTTGTATTTTTTTCTCTAGATTCTTTCAACAGGGAAGATAAGTCTGCATAGAGAAATGGAATAAGGCCCTCTGTGCAAGATTGCATAAGGTGAGGCAAATATTGCTATAAAATATGCCCCCTAATGTGTGAGGTCAGAGGAGTATCTGTGATGGCCTAAATACATTATAAATAACCTAGAAGTGGAGTGGTATGGGACCAGTTAGATGAACTCGTTTCTTATTACATTCTTCACTGACTTTGCATACATGGATACCAAAAATACATTGCATATCCATGTGAAAATATACCAAACAAGTTTCTGTGGCCATGAATAAGCAAATACAAATGCAGTTACATGCCAATAGTTATCATATTCATGAACAAGGCCCAGTAGAACCAATCTCAAAACCAATATGAAGATATGTGTATAGCATGGAGTACAATCTGTTCTCTCATGATCAGTGAAGTCATATAGGTATTGGTCCAATGAAAAGGAAGCAACAACTTAGGAAAGTTGTGGCCACATAGTGATGTCTTCAAGTCTTCTACACAATCTGTCAAAGGTGCAAGTCTATATTATGTGAATAAATGAGTTGAGGTTGAACACAATGAGACATCATTTGATTATCGATCATTGATGTATACCGTTAACAAACATGAGACAGCCTACCGATAATGAAAGTAGGTATCAAGGCACTGAGTACATTCTTACAAGTGTGAATAAAGGAGTCAGTGTCGAACACCTAAAGAATCCATCGATCATGAGACATTGATGTATTCCCAACTGTCAATGGTGAGAGAGCCTGCCATTGATGACTGCAAGCCTCAAGGTACTCATAATACACTAGGTCTCATTTCTAGAACAAATGAGTTGAATTTGATGGAAAGAGACCCGCTGAAAGGAGAGAATTAAGGCATCTCTCATCAGTCAGTATGAGGTACAAAGCAGGAGCTTCATGATTTGGTGGAAATCGGACGAAGAACATGTTCACGAACCAACGACACTGTGCATATTTTTCTTGTGCCAAGTGTAAGTGGTACACGAAAAATACCCTCTGAATAACAACCAATGATGAAAATTGCTGACAAAGGAGAGGAAACCACAAATAAGGCTAATGGAATCCAAGACATTGCATGAATCCTAATGTGTGAATAGATGTCTTGTCATCGAACACAAGGAAAACCACCCAGTCAACGAACAATGATGAAATGTTGACTGTTGGGTTCAAGGTTACCTACCAATGATAAAAGTAGGGACAGGGTGCACGATAGGACTATAGTATCATGTGATTATGAGACAAACTAAGGGTATGGAAGACATGCAAAGACAATATTTCTGAGGAGTGGATGACATAGGTTGATAGACTTACTTTGAACAAGAGAATGAGACATATGGAGGACTCTGGCAACATAGACCCAATGATGAAACCATGAGATGCAGGAGGTATCAGTGAAATTCTTTGTAGGGACTGGAAGAGTAACCAATCGGTAGAGAAGACTCTATAACAATCTCATATTCATAAGGCCATGTTAATCCCAAAATTATGATGATGAATGGATTCAAATAACTTTGTTCTCTGTTCAAAGGCGACACGACTGCTGTCGATACAAGATAATACTCCCTTTCTGCCCATCTATTTTTATGTTTTAATAGACAAATGAATGATATGATATAGAGGAGGAAACAATTGTCGCAAGTAAGAAAAACTAGTTCCAACAATGGAACATACATATTCTCAATGCAGGGAACTGCATGCGGGATATGGACACTCGGGGGAATGTTCCCTCGTGGGTATAGGATGTCAAATTGAAAAGGATATAAAAAAGGCTCTCCTTGGTCAAGGATGAAAAATTGTTGAGGCAAATGATTTATAATGCAAAGGGAGAACTGGATATAGGCTCAATACTGCAAGAAAGGGCATGAGATGCAATCACAACTTAACGCCTAGTTTACTTGGTGTGAAAAAGGGATAAACTTGTGCCAAATAGACGTATTTTCAAAACCAATTTTGCGAGTGTGAAAGAGACAAGTTCACTCAGAAATATTTTCACTTTTTGATAACGAGTCAGAAAAGATCTTAAATTAAACTCGTTTGGGAATTTACGGGGTATAAGGTTGTATGTTTATGAATGAGAAATGAGGCTCCGCATAAAGTCTAGTACGAGCTGTGAGGGACTCCTGGTCCTATGAAAAAAAATATCTGCATGGGCACCAAATGTAGTAGGGGATCTAACTAAGGCACCCATGTTTGGTAAGTCTCTACCACTTGATAACGACATGAATTTATAGCATATGGAAGGTTTTGTGTCGCAACAAATGGGTTCGTACCTAGGGAATAAAGAGTGAAAGTTATAGGATAATGCAAAAATTCATAATGGAGTGGATACCTATCCTATATGTTGGGTAATGAAAATACATGTCCGTGGTGACAAATGGCCAACATAACGCTGAAATTTGCAAGAATCCCAGGTTAAAACTGCAAAAACCAACTCGATCCACCTTTGTATTAGTCCATTAGGTGAAAAAATGGATTAAAACTATAGAAAGTGGGTAAAAATTTTTATAAATAGTAACAAAATCAAAAATTACTATACCATTTTGATTTTTTACCCAACTAGTTCAAATTGGACCAAAATACCTCCGATATTCAAACGCCGAGTGGGAGCATCAAGCAACGAAATCACGAACCGTCTGGATCAAGTAATTATTGTTCTCTTCCTCTTCAAATTCAATGGATAAAAAATTTGAATTAGGTTCCAAATTTTTAGTTATTGAGGGCATAAAGTGTAGATTTCGGTGTGTGCAGGCTGGATTTGATTAGGTTGTGTATACGATGAGGTATACGCTCTTGTTTCAACTACAGAGGGTGTATATCAAGCCTTGCATGGGACTGGATGTAAAGTTGGCCGCGTACAGGCATGCAAACAATCATTTTGAAGGGTTATAACTCAAATATTTATTTGTCTTTGACAGGATGGTTCTTGAATGGAGAGAGAGAGAGAGCATGAGGAGGTCAATGCTGTTGTAGATCAAGATCTGGGGGCTCAAATGGCCTTAAAGTGATGTGGCTTATATAATTTTTGGGCACTCAAAGAATGATACGGATTATTTTCGGCACGAAATGAGATCAGAGGTATAATAAAGAAATGCATAGAGATATCGCAGATATTCAATAATATAACAAAAATGTATCAAAGATGCAACCATAAACACAGATATACAGTAATACACAATTTCTATTAATGAAACAAATGTACAGAAACTGTAAAAATGCAGAGTGAAAGACTCGCTAGAATGGTGGCAGCTTATCTCTAAGAAACGATGTGACGGCTACTCGCATTCACAAGAAGATGATTACAATGAGGATCTGAAGGCCTTTTTACAATAATAAGGAATTCAAAAAACCCTAGACATCCAAAAACCTAACCCTAGGAGATGAAGCGCCAAAAGTCATGTGGGCCCCGTTTAGGTAAGTGAGTACATCAACTTCCCGGGGTCGTAACTTTTGCATACAATCTTCGTTTTAGGCGTGTGATAGCTCATTGGAAAGGTATATTTGAAGAGATTAATTTTGGGATCTCAATCATGCCTTTATCAATCATTCAGAACCTCGATCTCGAAAAACCTTCATTTGGACCCTCAAAATGGCCCTGGAAGTTAAAACCTGCTAAAAATAGTAAATTGCCAAAATTGTCAGAAAACTATTTTGAGCCATTTGGAAAAGGTGGGTGGCCACCGATATCCACCTGGATCAATCCTCCCTCCTTAGGAATCAATGGTCTCCATTGTGTTGACTTTCCAGTGGAAAGGGAAAAGCGTTTGTTGAATCTGCATCTTGGTGAGCTGCTTGTCTTGCTGGAGACGTCGTGTTGCTCAATTTGTGGAAATCTATCACGAACCTGTTGAGGTTGAGGCTATTCAACAAGTTGAGATACATGAGAGAAAGATGTGCAGAAGGAATCTTTACAATTTGTTGCAACCTTGTTGACCTGCGTCTGTTGGATAGAAGTTGCTTGGGGCAAGGTTGTAGTGGTTACAATGTCATTTTGTTCTCCTTTTGAACAGATTGTGAAGCTGAATTTGGCAGTTTGAGATACTAACTTGCGACACTTTTTAGGTGGAACAGTAGTCGGAACTACCTCTGGTATTCTGTAGAGACGACCACCCAAAGTAACAATGACACTACAGGGTCGAGACTCATAAACAGCATGGCGTCTCCACATATATGGTTGGCCCAAGAGAACATCACAGACATCCAGTGGGGAAACATCACATAATACCTCATCCTTTAAGGGTTGGATGTTGTATGATAATCGACAATGTTTCCTAACATGGAGATCTTGTCCTTACTGAAGCCACCCGATGTTGTATGGCTGCAGGTGTGGTGTTGTCAACAATCCCAACTGTTTGATGACCTCTGCTGAGATGAAGTTTTTCTGGCTTCCACTATCAACAATAAAATGCAGTGGAGTCCCCTTCACCCACATCTGTGAATGAAAAAGGCGCTCCCCCTCTTCAGGACCTGTTGGCTCTTCTAGTTGAATTTCTACGGTCGCGAAAATAACAGTGGGGTCTATGTCAATGATCTGTCCTTTACCAGTATTTTCATAATCAGATTTTGAATCAGGGTTCATCTCCTTGTCTTTGATCTCAGCCACCAATGACTATTTTGAGCGACATTCATCGATGTTGTGCCAGGGTCTTTTGTGGAAATCACACCATTTTCCAGTGTCCTTCTTTGTCTTCCCGTGACCCTTCTTTTCCTGTGTCTTGGACTGGTTTTCAGGAGACTTTTTGTTAGGTTTGTCTTTGTCATACTTTGGTTGTTGCGGATTTGTAGACCCAAATTCTTGTTTGTTCTGGTGCTTAAATTTCTGCTCAATTTTGACAACAGATCGATAAGTAGCACCAAGTGATGAGATGTCCAGAAAATCTATTTCAGTCTGGATGTATCTATGTAGAGCCCCACGGTATTTTAGAACCAAATGTCGCTCAGAGTCTTTGATACCCATCTTGGTGTGCAAGGTATGGAAGGTATTGGTGAACTCCAAAACTGCTTAGCCCCTCTCTTGTCGCAGTGTGGTCCATCTCATGTATTGGTCCTCATATTTTCCAATAGGGTAATATTGTTCTTTTACCGCATCCACAAAAAAATCCCAACTAGGATCGACCCCATATATTCCAGAATCCTCTGTGGAACTTTTCTCCCAGTAAGTTTCCCACCAATGTTTGACATGAGGGAGAGCTTTAAGGAGTGCGAAGGTGATTTTTTCTTTGTCGGAAAAATTGTGAACAGAGAAATAACCTTCTAGCAGAGTTAACCATTTTTCTAGGGCTTCTGCATCTATCTATCCTTCAAATACAAGAATATCAAAATTAACTTGTACCTTGAAAGTCGAGGTGCCTCCAAAGTGGCCACTTCCTGAATATGCGCTTGATTCTATCAACAAGTGTTGAAGGATGTGGGAAAAATTCTCCATCATTTCATCCCTCTATCACGTGAGAGCTTGCTCAAGCAACAAATTGATAGGATCGTCTACTCCGTCATTTTTCTTTTCTTTTGCCATTGAGGGTTTCTTGGGTGTGCGAGAGTGATTGTCTTCAAGAGAGACAAGCTCGAGACCCAAATTTCTATAATCGGAACTTGTCGGGGACATGCACTGAAAAAACGATCAAGAGTAGCCGTCTCTGATACCACTGATCTAGATTATTTTCGGCATGAAATGAGATCGGAGATATAATAAAGAAATGCATAGAGATATCACAGATGTTCAATAATATAACAAAAATGTATCACAAATGCAACCATAAACATAGATATACACTAATACATGATTTCTATTAATGAAAGAAATGTACAGAAACTGTAAAAATACAGAGTGAAAGACTCGTTAGAATGGTGGCAGCTTATCTCTGAGAAGAGATGTGACGGCTACTCGCATTCGCAAGAAGATGATTACAATGAGGCTCTGAAGGCCCTTTTACAATAAGAAGGAATTCAAAAAACACTAGACATCCAAAAACCTAACCCTAGGAGATGAAGTGTCAAAAGTCATGTGGGCCCCGTTTGGGTAAGTGAGTACATCAACTTCTCGGGGTCGTAAATTTTGCATACGATCTCCACTTTAGGCGTGTGATAGCTCGTTGGAAAGGTATCATCAAAGAGATTAATTTTGGGGGCTCAATCATTCCTTTGGATATCATTGAGAACCTCAATCTCGAAAAACCTTCATTTGGACCCTCAAAATGGCCCCAGAAGTTAAAACCTGCTAAAAATAGTAAATTGCCAAAATTGCCAGAAAACTATTTTGAGCCATTTGGAAAAGGTGGGTGGCCACCGATATCCACCTAGATCAATCCTCCATCCTTAGGAATCAATGGTATCCATTGCGTTGAGTTCCCGGAGGAGAGGGAAAAGCGTTTGTTGAATCTGCATCTTGGTGAGCTGCTTGTCTTGGTGGAGACGTCACGTTGCTTAGTTTGTGGAATTCTGTCACGAACCTATTGAGGTTGAGGTTGTTCAACAAGTTGAGATACATGAGAGAAAAATGTGCAGGAGGAATCTTTACACATTGTTGCAGCCTTTTCGACCTCCTTCTGTTGGATAGAAGGTTCTTGGGGAAAGGTTGTAGTGGTTGCAGTGTCCTTTTGTTCTCCTTTTGAATAGATTGTGAAGAAGCTGAATTTTGCAGTATGAGATACTAAATTGTGGAACTTTTTAGGTGGAACAGTAGTCAGAACTACCTCTGGCATTCTGTAGAGATGACCACCCAAAGTAACAATGACACTACGGGGTCGAGACTCATAAACAACATGGCGTCTCCACATATATGGTTGGCCCAAGAGAACATCACAGACATCCAGTGGGGAAACATTACATAATACCTCATCCTTGAAGGGTTGGATGTCGTATGACAATCAGCACTGTTGGCTGACACAGAGATATCGTCCTTGCCGAAGCCACCTGATGTTGTATGGTTGCGGGTGTGGTGTTGTCAACAATCTCAATTGTTTGACGACCTCTACTGAGATGAGGTTTTTCTGGCTTCTGCTATCAACAATAAAATGCAGTGGGGTCCCCTTCACCCACATATGTGAATGAAAAAAGTGCTCCCCCTCTTCAAGATCTGTTGGCTCTTTTGGTTGAATTGTTGTGGTCGCGACAATAGCAGTGGGGTCTGCGTCAATGATCTGTCCTTTACCAGTATTTTCATAATCAGATTCTGAATTAGGGTTTGGCTTATTGTCTTTGTTCTTGGCCACCAATGACTATTTTGAGCGACATTCATCGATGTTGTGCCAAGGGATTTTGTGGAAATCAAACCATTTTCTAGTGTCCTTCTTTGTCTTCCCGTGACCCTTCTTTTCCTGTCTCTTAGACTGGTTTTCGGGAGACTTTTTGTTAGGGATGTCTTTTTCATACTTTGGTTGCTACAGATTTGCAGACCCGAATTCCCGTTTGTTCTGGTGCTTAAATTTCTGCTCAATTTTGACAGCAGATCGATAAGCATCACCAAGTGATGAGATGTCCAGAAAATCCATTTCAATTTGGATGTATCTGTGTAGAGCCCCACGGTATTTCAGAACCAAATGTCGCTTGGAGTCTTTGATACCCAGCATGGTGCGCAAGGTATGGAAGGTATTGGTGAACTCCGAAACTGCTTGGCCCCTCTCTTGTCGCAGTGTGGTCCATCTCATGTACTAGTCCTCATAGTCGCCAACAGGGTAATACTGTTCTTTTACCGCATCCACAAAAAAATCCCAAGTGGGATCGACCCCATATATTCCAGAATCCTCTGTGGAACTTTGCTCCCAGTAAGTTTCCAAAAAATGTTTGACATGAGGGAGAGATTTAAGGAGTGTGAAGGTGATCTTTTCTTTATCAGAAAAGTTGTGAACAGATAAATAACCTTCTAGCAGAGTTAACCATGTTTCTAGTGCTTCTGCATCTATATGTCCTTCAAATACAGGAATATAAAAATTAACTTGTACCTTGAAAGCCGAGGTGCCTCCAAAGTGGCCACTTAATGAAGATTCTCCTGATGCTATCGATAGGCATTGAAGGATGTGGGCAAAATTGTCCATCATTTCATCCCTCTGTCGTGTGAGAGCTTGCTCAAGAAACAGATTGATAGGATCGTCTGCTCCATCATTTTTCTTTTCTTCTGCCATTGAGGGTTTCTTGGGTGTGCGAGAGTGATTGTTTTCAAGAGATACAAGCTCAAGACCCATCTTTCTATAATCGGATCTTGTCGGGGACATGCACTGAAAAAACAATCAAGAGCAGCCAACTCTGATACCACTGATCCAGATTATTTTCGGCACGAAATGATATTGGAGATATAATAAAGAAATGCACAGAGATATCGCAAATATTCAATAATATAACAGAAATGTATCAGAGATGCAACCATAAACATATATATACAGTAATACATGATTTCTATTAATGAAAGAAATGTACAGAAACTGTAAAAATGCAGAGTGAAAGACTCGCTAGAATGGTGGCAGCTAATATCTGAGAAGAGATGTGATGGCTACTCGCATTCAAAGAAGATGATTACAATGAAGCTTTGAAGGCCTTTTTACAATAAGAAGGAATGCCAAAAACTGTAGACATCCAAAAACCTAACCCTAGGAGATGAAGCGCCAAAAGTCATGTGGGCCCCGTTTGGGTAAGTGAGTACATCAACTTCCTGGGGTCGTAACATTTGCATACGATCTCTGTTTTAGGCGTGCGATAGCTCGTTG
The DNA here is from genome assembly GCA_000966675.3 of Picea glauca. Classification (NCBI taxonomy): domain Eukaryota; kingdom Viridiplantae; phylum Streptophyta; class Pinopsida; order Pinales; family Pinaceae; genus Picea; species Picea glauca. Next base: position 411,191 of record JZKD02S1962423.1, read on the forward strand.
GAAAGGTATCATAGAAGAGATTAATTTTGGGTGCTCAATCATTCCTTTGGATATCATTGAGAACCTCAATCTTGAAAAAAAATCATTTTGACCCTCAAAATGGCCCCGGAAGTTAAAACTTGCTAAAAATAATAAATGGCCAGAAAACTGTTTTGAGCCATTTGGAAAAGGTGGGTGGCCACCGATAAACACCTGGATCAATCCTCCCTCCTTAGGAAGCAATGGTATCCATTGCATTCAGTTCCCGGGGGAGAGGGAAAAGTGTTTGTTGAATCTGCATCTTGGTGAGCTGCTTGTCTTGTTGGAGACGTCGCGTTGCTCAGTTTGTTGAAATATGTCATGAAACGGTTGAGGTTGAGGTTGTTCAACAAGTTGAGATACATGAGATAACTATGTGCAGAAGGAATCTTTACACTTTGCTGCAGCCTTTTCGACCTTCTTCTATTGGATAGAAGGTGCTTGGGGCAAGGTTGTAGTGGTTGCAGTGTCCTTTTGTTCTCCTTTTGAACAGATTCTGAAGAAGTTGAATTTTGTAATATGAGATACTACCTTGTGGAATTTTTTAGGTGGAACAGTAGTCAGAGCTACCTCTGGTATTCTGCAGAGATGACCACCCAAAGTAGCAATGAAACTACAGGGTCGAGACTCATAAACAGCATGGCGTCTCCACATATATGGTTGGCCCAAGAGAACATCACAGACATTCAGTGGGGCAACATCACATAATACCTGGTCCTTGAACGGTTGGATGTGGTATGACAATCAACACTGTTGGCTGACACGGAGATCATGTCCTTGCTGAAGCCACCCGATGTTGTATGGTTGTGGGTGTAATGTTGTCAACAATCCCAACTGTTTGATGACCTCTACTGAGATGAGGTTTTTTTGGCTTATGCTATCAACAATAAAATGTAGCGGGCTCCCTTTAACCCACATCTGTGAATGAAAAAGGTGCTCCCCCTCTTCAGGATCTGTTGGCTCTTCTGGTTGAATTTTTGCGGTCGTGACAATAGCAGTGGGGTCTGCATCAATGATTTGTACTTTACCGGTATTTTCATAATAGGATTCTGAATCAGGGTTTGGCTCCTTGTCTTTGATCTCGGCCACCAATGACTATTTTGAGCAACATTAATCGGTGTTGTTCCAGGGTATTTTGTGGAAATCACACCATTTTCCAGTGTCCTTCTTTGTCTTCCCATGACCCTTCTTTTCCTGTGTCTTGGACTGGTTTTCGGGAGACTTTTTGTTAGGGATGTCTTTTTCATACTTTGGTTGTTGCGGATTTGCAGAACCGAATTCCAGTTTATTCTGGTTCTTAAATTTCTCCTCAATTTTGACAGTAGATCGATAAGCAGCACTGAGTGATGAGATGTCGAAAAAATCCATTTCAGTCTGGATGTATCTGTGTAGAGCCCCATGGTATTTCAAAACCAAATGTCGCTCAGAGTCTTTGATACCCATATTGGTGCACAATGTATGGAAGGTATTAGTGAACTCTAGAACTGCTTGGCCCCTCTCTTGTCATAGTGTGGTCCATCTCATGTACTGATCCTCATAGTTGCCAACAGAGAAATACTGTTCTTTTACCGCACCCACAAAAAATACCAAGTGGGATCGGCCCCATATATTCCAGAATCCTTTGTCGAACTTTGCTCCCAATAAGTTTCCCTCCAATGTTTGAAATGAGGGAGATATTTAAGGAGTGCGAAGGTGATATTTTCTTTGTCGGAATAATTGTGAACAAAGAAATAACCTTCTAGCAGAGTTAACCATTTTTCTATGGCTTCTGCATTTATCTGTCCTTCAAATACAGGAATATAAAAATTAACTTGTACCTTGAAAGCCGAGGTGACTCCAAAGTGTCCACTTGATGAATATGCGCCTGATGCTATCGGAAGGCATTGAAGGATGTGGGAAAAATTCTCCATCATTTCGTCCCTCTGCCACATGAGAGCTTGCTCAAGCAACAGGTTGATAGGATCATCTACTCCATCGTTTTTCTTTTCTTCCACCATTGAGAGTTTCTTGGGTGTGTGAAAGTGATTATCTTCAAGAGAGACAAGTTCAAGACCCAACTTGCTATAATTGGACCTCGTTGGGGACATGCACTGAAAAAACGATCAAGAGCAATCGGCTCTGATACCACTGATCCGGATTATTTTCGGCATGAAATGATATCGGAGATATAATAAATAAATGCACAGAGATATCGCAGATATTCAATAATATAACATAAATGTATGAGAGATACAACCATAAACACATATATACAGTAATATACGATTTCTATCAATGAAAGAAATGTACAGAAACTATAAAAATACAAAGTGAAAGACTCGCTAGATTGGTGGTAGATTATCTCTGAGAAGAGATGTGACAGCTACTCGCATTCGCAAGAAGATTATTACAATGAGGATCTGAAGGCATTTTTACAATAAGAAGGAATTCCAAAAACCCTAGAAATCCAAAAACCTAACCCTAGGAGATGAAGTTGCAAAAGTCATGTGAGCCCCATTTGGGTAAGTGAGTACATCAACTTCTTGGGTCGTAACGTTTGCATACAATCTCTGTTTTAGGCGTGTGATAGCTCGTTGGAAAGGTATCATCAAAGAGATTCATTTTTGGGGATCAATAATTCCTTCATCTATCATTGAGAACCTCATTCTCGAAAAACCTTCATTTGGAACCTCAAAATGGCCCCAGAAGTTAAAACTTGCTAAAAATAGTAAATTGCCAGAAAATTGTTTTGAGCCATTTGGAAAAGGTGGGTGGCCACCGATATCCACCTGGATCAAACCTCCCTCCTTAGGAAGTAATGGTATCCATTGTGTTGAGTTCCCGGGGGAGAGGGAAAAGCATTTGTTGAATTTGCATCTTGGTGAGTTGCTTGTCTTGCTGGAGACGTCGGGTTGCTCAGTTTGTGGAAATCTGTCACGAACTTGTTGAGGTTGAGGTTCTTCAACAAGTTGAGATACATGAGAGAATGATGTGTAGAAGGAATATTTACACTTTGTTTCAACCTTGTCGACCTTCTTTTGTTGGATAAAAGGTGCTTGGGGCAAGGTTGTAGTGGCTGCAGTGTCCTTTTGTTCTCCTTTTGAATAGATTATGAAGAAGCTTAATTTTGCAGTATGAGATACTACCTTGCGGCACTTTTTAGGTGGAACAGTAGTCAGAACTACCTCTCGTATTCTATGGAGATGACCACCCAAAGTAACAATGACACTACGGGGTCGAGACTCATAAACAACATGGAATATCCACATATATGGTTGGCCCAAGAGAACATCACAGACATCCAGTGGGGAAAAATCACATAATAACTCATCCTTGAAGTGTTGGATGTCCTATGACAATCGACATTGTTGGCTGACACAGAGATCTTGTCCTTGCCGAAGCCACCCGATTTTGTATGGTTGCGGGTGTGGTGTTGTCAACAATCCCAAATGTTTGATGACCTTTGCTGAGATGAGGTTTTTCTGTCTTCCACTATCAACAATAAAATGCAGCGGGGTCCCCTTCACCCACATATGTGAATGAAAAAGGCACTCCCCCTCTTCAGGATCTGTTGGCTCTTCTGGTTGAATTGCTATGGTCGCAACAATAGCAATGGGGTATGTGTCAATCATTTGTCCTTTACCAGTATTTTTAGAATCAGATTCTGAATCGGTGTTGTGCGAGGGGCTTTTGTGGAAATCACACCATTTTCCAGTGTCCTTCTTTGTCTTCCCATGACCCTTCTTTTCCTGTGTCTTGGACTGGTTTTCGGGAGACTTTTTGTTAGGGTTGTCTTTGGCATACTTTGGTTGTTGCGGATTTGTAGACCCAAATTCTCGTTTGTTCTGGTGCTTAAATTTCTGCTCAATTTTGACAGCAGATCGATAAGCAGCACCGAGTGATGAGATGTCCAGAAAATCAATTTCAGTCTAGATGTATCTTTGTAGAGCCCCACGGTATTTCAGAACCAAATTTCACTCGGAGTCTTTGATACCCAGCTTGGTGCACAAGGTATGGAAGGTATTGTTGAACTCTGAAACTTCTTGTCCCCTCTCTTGTCGCAGTGTGGTCCATCTACTGTACTGGTCCTCATAATTGCCAACAGGGTAATATTGTTCTTTTACCGCATCCACAAAAAAATCCCAAGTGGGATCGACCCCATATATTCCAGAATCCTCTATGGAACTTTGTTCCCAGTAAGTTTCCCACCAATGTTTGACATGAGGGAGAGCTTTAAGGAGTGTGAAGGTGATCTTTTCTCTGTCAAAAAAATTGTGAACAGAGAAATAACCTTCTATCATAGTTAACCATTTTTTCTAGGGCTTCTGCATCCATCTGTCCTTCAAATATAGGAATATCAAAATTAACTTGTACCTTGAAAGCCGAGGTGCCTCCAAAGTGGCCACTTGATGAAGATGCGCTTGAAGCTATCGGTAGGCATTGAGGAATGTGGGAAAAATTATCCATCATTTCGTCCCTCTGTCGCATGAGAGCTTTCTCAAGCAACAAATTGATACGATCGTCTGCTCCACCATTTTTCTTTTCTTCCACCATTGCGGGTTTATTGGTTGTGCGAGAGAGATTGTTTTCAAGAGGGAAAATCTTGAGACCCAACTTTCTATAATCGGACCTCGTCGGGGACATGCACTGAAAAAATGATCAAGAGAAGCCGGCTCTGATAACACTGATCTAGATTATTTTTCAGCACAAAATGAGAACGGAGATATAATAAATAAATGCACAGAGATATCGCAGATATTCAATAATATAACAGAAATGTATCAGAGATGCAACCATAAACACAGATATACAGTAATACATGATTTCTATTAATGAAAGAAATGAACAGAAACTGTAAAAATATTGAGTGAAAGACTCGCTAGAATGGTGGAAGCTTATCTCTGAGAAGAAATGTGACGGCTACTCGCATTCGCAAGAAGATGATTACAATGAGGCTCTGAAGGCCTTTTTACAATAATAAGGAATTCCAAAAGCCCTAGTCATGCAAAAACCTAACCCTAGGAGATGAAGTTGTTACACGTCAAAATTACTCAACTGGATAAGTGTCGCATGTTCCTCTCAATTGTCGTAAGTGTCGCATCTTCCTTACAACTTTCGCAAGTGTCGCAAGTTGTTCGTAAGTGTCAAAAACATAATTCAAGCATACTTCCTTGACAACGGCACTACGGAGGCACTTAAAACATCTCATACACTGGGTTTGGAGAAGGAGAACTGGTTAACTGAAGTCAAGGAACTCTTGACACCTGAAAAGAGCTCTGAAACAATGGTTTTGAGGGTGAGCGCTCCCCTATATCAGTCTTAGGAGCGTTGGCGCCACACCACAAGGCTTCAGGGAGTGTTATAACACTCTCCTGCCCTTCTGAAGGAGCGCTACTCACTTTTGGAGCACTGGCGCTTCCCTCTGTTAGCGATATTTCTTGCTAGGGGGGTTAGAAATCAAATGAATGGGTTAGAACCCACTTATCCAAAGTCTCGGGCAACATGTGCCTGTGGTAAGCAGTGAGCAGGATCGGACGATCTGGATCGGCGCGCCCGGATCAACGGCGCATAGTGAATTCCGGACCCCCCTTGCCTTTCGACCTTTAAGCTGAGGGGGGGGGTCCG
>JZKD02S1962423.1:465545-480856 GCA_000966675.3 Picea glauca
CCCCCCACCTCCTTATCAACAACCATACCCTGTTGTTATACCTCCACCTATCAGTGGACCACCACCGGCACCTCCCATACATCCACCTATTCCCACAAGTAGTGGTACTCCCTCAACATAAGCTTATAGTACTGGCGAAATCACTATGCCTTCCTATGTACCTTATGGATCGGTACCACCACAAAATCTATACTTCACGTTTCCTGGTCCTCCACAACCCATGGCTCCCCCACATCCACATGCGGGGGTAAATTTTGTTCAACCTTCTGCTGCTCAACAATATCAAAGTTTTGAACAGTTGAATACAACCAACCCAACTCATCCATCCAACAATGCTAAGAAGAAAGGACGCAACAGGAATAACAACAACCCAGGTCAAGGCGAGAATCAACCCCCACAGCACCAACCAACTGGGGGCAACCAGAACCAAGGAAACCAAAACTCCCAAGAGGGAAATAATAACAAATGCCAAGGGAGAAATAATGTTAAAACCATCTTCCCTTGTTCCCTTTGTGGTGAGTTCGGCCATTACACTCACCATTGCCCCCAGATCTTTGATTTCAAATGGTTGAAAGACTCAGGTAGTCTTCCGCATTCTCTTGCACAACCTGCCCCTCAGCAGGCACCACAACAATACGTGCAACAACCCCCTCCCGCCGTGCTACAAAATCCTATTCCACATCAAGGTGGGATCAACACCCAACAGGACACACAGCATCCCCCACCTCAGGTAGGACAATACCACAACCACAACAATCCAGCAAAGCGTACAATTCTCCGCCCCAATGAGTAAGAAATTCTTCTGCAAACGCCTAAGCGTCAGTATCATGCACCTGTTGAGTCTACTCCCCTCTCTCCAGAGACAACCCCTACACCAAAGGGACCTCCGTTGATGATACCTCGCCCTTCCGCCGAACCACCACTACGCATCCCTCGCATCCCCTTGCGCAGGAATGTCCACAACCCACAGGCTATGGAAACTCATAACTACAGCTTAGTAGATGACTTAGCGCAATACCCGGCTGCCATGTCAGTCTTGGAAGTCCTCCAGACTTGTCCTATGCAGTGGAAATCACTACTTTCCGCCTTGAGGGAAATCGACCCTGTTGATACTCGACTCATCACCTTTGATCTTGACAGCGGATAACCTCGTCTTCCCGCCTTGATCGCTTTTCAAATACCAGTAAAAATTCGGAACATCACAGCTCATCGATGAAGGTGCATCTACATGCATTATGTCCAAAACAATATGGAAGAAACTTGGATCCCCAGAGCTCATACCCTCTGCCATCACATTACGATCTTATGACGGATGACCATCCTCTCTAGAAGGGCTCTTTCAAAATGTCCCCGTTGAACTCGAGGGAAAGACTATTCTCATTGATATCGAAGTTATCGACACCCCGCTCGATTATAATATCCTATTCGGTCGTAGCTACATGTATGCTATGAAGGCAGTGGCATATTCCATCTTTCAAACAATGATGTTCTCCCACAATGGGAAGATCGTGACCATCGACCTAGTCTCACATTATGAGCCTAACCCATCTGCCAACCTCGATAACATTCTTCCTCTCATCCACACAAACCAAGACGCATATCCACTCGTCGAGATGGATCCTGGGATTTTTAAAGACCCATCCTTGTTAGGAACATACCATGGAGAACCACCACTCCTTCAGCCTACTAATAAACTGTGCGTCATCTCATCTAACGGAACTCACATAGAGGATTATCTTCCCCCTCAAGAGGCTTTTGTCATTCCTGACGTCCCACTAGTCGAAGAACCACTCCCGCCGAAGCCTCCTGCACACTCGTCGACCCCAACAGTCCACGAATCCACATCCCCTCAGGGGCATAATCCCGTTTGGGAGACAGTACCCCAACCCCTTACTCAAATTCCCTTCTTTTACCCTCCACTGGGTATAGAATATTTTCAGGTAGCCGCAACGCTCACACTACCCAATATGGTGTTAGCAATCCCAGTGTGGTATTTACACCCACCTGAGATGGTCCCTCGACCATCCCTTCCCCCACAGGAAGGCCTCCCCATGAAGATTCCCGTCCTTACCCCCACTACCCCCCCACTCACTACCCTCCCGGCTACAACTAGGGGCAGGCGAAAGAAGAAAGAGCCCACCGCTCCACTTCCTCCACGCATCCCACCACCATGTGAAATATGTGAGAAAGAGGGCCACCAAACCAAAAATTGTCCATCACTACCTGAATTACGGAATTTAATCCCCTCAGTCAAACTCCCACAACACCCGCCACTACTGCTAGTTCCACCACTACCACCCACCCTTCCAGTAGTAAAGGGTTGAGGACCAAATATGCTTGTGCTATATGTTCAGAGTATGGCCATTACAACCATCATTGCCCAGCACTGCCATGCTTTTGACAGACATTAGCAGCTGTACGCCAGAACTTCCAGAACAACCCCAGTCCTACTAAGTCCTCGTCAACAAATATCACAGGCATCCTCTATGTCACCACTTCAGTCAATGAACGTATGAGATTCCCTTTCTCTCTCTGCGATTCATTAGCTCATTTTACATACCAGTGTCCTATGATCCTTGAATATAGGCAACTTCAATTGGCCCTTCTTCACCAACCCACAGAGGCGATAATTGACATTACCTCATCACTAGAGGATCTTCATGTCATTTATCCCGAGCCCAAGGCACTCACAATGCCTCCATGGTTCTTCAATGATGTCTCTGAGGACTTACCCCACAACCCCCCCAACTCACCTGCTCATTCCCATACGGACACTCTCCACCCTACCACCACGGGTACCCCTCAGTACTTCAATATATGGTTTATGTCGAGTGAACCCTCACCATCTCCTAGCATTTCTCCCTCTGCTTCTCCATAAGAGGGAAACCACATTGTCACCAAGATCACTCCTCACGACCCCTTGTATTCCCGGCATTTCCAATGTGACGAGGAAATAATTGAAGAGGTAAACCACTCAGACTCTCCTTGGGATGCGCTACATCACCGCGCACTCTTCTCTCTAGAGGACGCCCCCATGCCTCCTAACCGAAACCCCATTTACGCAGTCGAAACCAAGGATTTTATCCCAGGAGGACCTATCGATTGGTTCAACAATCCCATTCCAGCTCCTGATGAGTTTGAAGAAGGCAATATGGATAACATTTCCCCCACCATAAAAATCAACATTTCCATTAAACATGGCATCATCGAAGAAATCACCATTGGAGTTGCTTGCACTCCTCAGGAAATCGTCACGTACAAATACCTCTTCCAAGAATTTAGGGATATTTTTGCCTGGTCATACATGAAAATGCCTGGCATCGATCCCTCTATTGTCAAACATCGCATCGATACCTGACTCGACATCACACCAGTTCGCCAGAAACAGTGACCGCTACACCCATCCAAAGTCGCGGCTATCAGAGCTGAAATTGACAAATTACGCGCTGCCGGGTTTATTTACCTCATCGCTTATACTTCATGGGTTTCCAACCCTGTGCCCATCGACAAAAAACAGGGCACTATCCATGTTTTCAAAGACTTTCATGATCTTAATAACGCATGTCCCAAAGACAACTTTCCAACTCCTTTCATCGATCAAATTATCGACAACTGCGCCGGCCACGAAGCTCTCTCCTTTATGGACGGATTCTCTGGCTATAACCAAATTCAAATCCACCCAACCGATCAGTATAAAAATGCATTTACTACCCCATGGGGTACCTTTTCATATCATGTCATGCCTTTCGGCTTAAAAAATGCCGGTGCAACTTTCCAGCGAGCGATGACATACATCTTCCATGATCTGGCTAAAATCATCCTCACCTACTTGGACGACCTCACAGCTCGATCCAAGAAACGCACCCAGCATCTCGATGATTTACGAATCATATTTCAACGGTGTCGTCAGTACAACATCCGCTTGAATCCTCTCAAGTGTATGTTTTGCGTCACCGCAGGGCGCCTTCTCAGCTTTATTGTTTCCCAAAGCGGTATTACCATGGACCCCCTCAAAGTCCAAGCTATCATCGAAATTCCACCTCCCCAGAATTTACGGCAACTTCAGAGTCTTCAGGGCAAAGCTAACTTTCTTCGACTTTTTGTCCCATATTACGCCATATGCGCACATGGTTTCCTTCACTTACTACGTCACGACATTCCTTTTCACTGGGACGACTATGCCCAAGACGTCCATTTTTTAAACTGTCTTCAACCACGAGATCAACATCCTGTCACCTACATCACAGCAGTCCCTGGGTCGCTTTTCATCCTGCGCCCTCGAGGCACCTTTTTTCATATCATGGTTAGGTACGCATGCACATAGTCACATTTATCAAATACATGCTCATATCGTTGATTCTCTTTAGATATTGTTCACTTTGGGTATTTGGTTGTTATGTGTGCAGGTACTTGCTCTTCATCCATTGGCATAACCCCTTCAGGTATATTCTCAGCGTTGGCATGTAGTCTCCCTCGCCGTATTTCATTCACATTTCCAGTCACACCCTCTGATATTGGCCTTTAGGATCCTCATTCCCGGCTCTGCAGTACCCACGCCTCCATTTTCATCTTCGGTATTGTTACCCGGTAGAATTCTTACCCACATGAGTTGTCCCATTCATAGCACCTTTTGCCACTTTTTGACACTCCTGTTGTTTTTCATTACCCTTTAGGGATGGGAGTCCCGATATTCTTTCATCATGTCGTGAATCAACCACATACTCCTTCTCCTCATCTTTCTAGCTTTCCCACACAGACTCCCAGATTATCTCCTTCTGGTTCTATTATTACCTACATCACCGCAATATCATGAACCCTCCATTTCATCCACAATCAGTTTGCCCATTTGCGAACCTACCTTCATTTCACCTACCTCATACAGAAACTCACCAATGGGGCCCCCACCCTTCATCCATTTTCCAAAGAAAATTATGCCCTTCATGGGCCACCCATATCACATTGGGGCACTCGTTTCTGTATTTGTACATTTCTCCCCAAAATTATTCGTTATTTATTGTAAAAACGCCTTTATTTCCAGTCATTACATTTTCTTTTGTGTCGTCACCTTTGGCGACTTGCTTCCTTCCTTTTGGCCACATGCAACCCATGTCACCCTTGGTTGGAGCATTACTTCTCATCTACCCTTGTCAGCATCGTCCATATCTTCAGAGAACCCTACAGGTCATTTACCTCTACCCTCTGAATTTGTTCACCTTGTCCCGCATCTGGCACAACTTATCACCGGTCTTGTCGTCCCCCTGACACTCGACCTCATTACACGGTTGCATACACTTGTTATCTCATACATCCTCCAACCAAGGGAAGTCTTGAGTCTTCCCACTTCTTGACTTCGTCCATGTACCTCTTCCACTTTCTCATCTCAGTAGATTTCACGAAGCCATTTGCTTCTAGAAGTCACGTCCCCTTTTGTCGACATCAGCACCATTTTTCCATAAGGGCGACAGTATCTTGATTCTCATTCTCCAGTCAATGAGAGATCTCGAACGGCACAGGGTGAAACACCATTTCTCCCTGCTGTCGTTGGCCCCCGTAACATTCCACGCCAACACTTTCTCATGTTACGGTGGGTCTTACTTTGCAACTATTGTAGTTAGTTCTTTTATTTGCCGAAGACCTCTGAACTTGGCAAGGCTATCAATGCCCACATCATCACTGCTACTTATTACCGCGATCAATGCCTATTATACAGAGTATGTTCATTTGCATAATTGTCTTTTGCCTCTATCACGACCACCCCTAAGGGCGCTACAGTTGTCTACACCACCACTTCAGTCATCTTTTTCCAGAGTTACATAATACGAGCATGGGGCATGCCCGCCTCGTTTGTACACAGTTTTCTATTTTACGCACCTCATAGAAGGTCGGGTCCTACCGGTTCCTCTTTTCTCCAACGGATTTCTCTGAACGATCCCACTATTTCTCTCTCTTACAAACAACATCCTCAGTAGAAAAAACATTGGTGGATTTCGCTTATACGTATGCTCCTAACCTCATCCATCAGGGGGCATATGTTATCACTGAAATTTCATCCGCACATGGTTACAAGAACTCAGCATCATCAAACAGTAATGAAGTCATTCATGGCCCTGAATTAATCTCATAGCATTCAAAAAAGGGAAAAGCTATATAAAGTAGTGAAAAAATTGAAGAGCTCTTTACAGAAGTTGGGCGCACGCACACATGCGCGGAACATGAACGTAGAGTGCGCGCATACGCGCACGATGCGCGACTGTTAGCGCAAAAATCCATGCACCTGCTAAACGGAGCATTTATGAATATGGTCGGCCTCCCAACCACGTATGGTTCAGCTCCCAAGCTGATTTGTCCTCCAAATCCGGGCTGGATCCGAATGGTGGGTTGGTCAAAGACCTAATAATGCCCTAAATGGCCTCTTTTCACACTACAAAGCAGTTTCACAATAACCCAATGCAATGCCATGAATGCACCTCATTTTCTCAAGGAATTCTAAGTAATGTTATGCTGCCTATGTTGTTTTAAGGACTCCTTCCTTGGTAAGAAAACATTGGCATCATTTCATTGAGAAATCCACCTCTCCATTGAGTGGATTTGCAAAGAGTTCTTTCACCACTATTTTCATTTTCTTTATTGTAAGGAGAGCAAGCTTGTGAGGGTCCAAGAGCCTTCCCTTGGAGGAAGAAGGGACTCATAGTCCCCTTTCTTCTTGGTGCTTTGATTTCATCAATAGATCAGCCTAAAAACATTGGTGACATGGGTCTTTTTGTTTTTGTTATCTATATGTCCCTATGCTTATGATTTTAGTTTGTATTAGTTTAATTCTTGCTTATAGTTTTGTTTTTCTTTCTCTAACTCTTTCCTCTACAGTTTTCCTACTCAGCAAGACCCAACTGGGCATGCAAGCACCTCTTATTTGCTCACCGAGGTGACGAAAGAGGTGCAACAATTGCAATAGTTCGAATATCCAAGGAACTAAAGGATCGAGATAGAGGGATGGTCAAGTGATGGAACCAAGATTTAGTTCGGCCATGGATTGTAGTAAAAAATTGAGGAATCCCATAAATCACTAAGGGGAGTCATGTTAGGGTACCAATAAGTCAATACCTAGTTTTCATCGTGAAATTACATATGAAAAATGCAAGGTAAAACTCAAGCAGGAGACATAAAGGAAGGGAAAGTCATAGAGGGCTCTTCTAAAAACCCTTCTAAGAGGCTAAAAACCCTTCTAAGAGGATATATGGGTGGTTGGGCATGTTACAATTGGTATCAGAGCCAAGATTACAACACTAGGGGTTGTATGGGCTCAAGGGAAATGAATGACAATGCTTTTGTTTTTTAGCATTTGAAAAAGAATAAGAAAAAAACATGTTCAAATCCTTTCCACCTCAAATGGTCATTTCAACTTGAGTGTACTACAATCTCATGATGTATAGGCCTCCAAACGGTTCATTGAAATATCGCTATCTCTCCACCTCCAAACATTCCTTTCAATTTGGGTGCATTGCAATCTCATAATCTATAAGCCTCCAAATGGTCATAATGTTCATTTTAGTAGGTTCCATTCCTCCAAATATCTTGTCACCAAACCCAGAGCTTGACGTAGACCATGACCTAGACCACCACATAGAGATAGATATAGATTTAGTTGTTGACCTAGATTTTGATGTAGACCATGACATAGATCCCCCTAGTTCCATCTAAGCCTAGGCATAACTTGTACTCAATCCTTAACCATGTATTAACTCAAGCCATGAGTTCACTATGCATATACCTTGTGTACAACCCTTGCACCCACATCACCCACATCTTGGTTCTCTAACCATTGATTTATCCTTCAAATTACTTTCAATATTTATTCATAAAGAGTTTTGGTGTATATTAAATTCTATATATGTTGCATTAAGACTATACACCCGCTCCCGTGACTTGACTGAGTTGGTCGTTTATGCTCAACAAGAATTCCCACTATGCACGTTCTTGTTGGGAATTGTAAGGTGACATTCGTGAGGGCATGTGCCATTTATTCTAGCTGAAAGGAACCATTGAAGGCATGAGGTGAATATGTTAGCATGGGGATGGAAAATGAACCATTATTTTCTTATGGATATGGTGAATCATACATTCATGTTAGAATTTATCCATTGGTTAACCATAAAACTACACTGACAAATCAATAATAGATAGAGGACATAATCAAAAGATTATACATACCTAAATGGTAATTTTTCAATTTATCAATCGAACATAACAATTCATAAAACATTAAACATAACTAGAATTGATGGCTATATAAACTATGTTGAACGGAGCAATCACACCTGATTTGATGAACTGGTCAACAATAAATTTGGAATAGTTGACCCCGCCTATTTCTCTTCAGCTATATGACCCTTTGTTAGTCTCAAGATTCCCTCAATCAACGACTAAAGATCTTAAAGTACCTGCCAAAATCATTCAACCTCCATAAATATCTAAAAAATGAATACAAGTCATATTTGTAGCTCATTATTTAATCTAAGATTCATTTTTATGAGAGTATCAAAACATACTGAAATGAGCTCCTCTTGGTTTTGAGAATAATTTATTGGAGCCACGTGTCTAATATTTTATCAAACTGCCTCCCTTGATTTGAAGTAGCAGCAATGAAGTCAACATCAACTTTGTTGTTGCTTCGTTGGATAAAGGGAGGTTTTCTCCAAGATTAAACAGCTCCAATAAATTATTCTCTACTGAATAGGGCCAACCATGTGAAGGAGGAAGATCTTATGGCCCCTCCCCCCCGCACATCACTCTCAATTCCCCAATACCCAGCATATAAATCTATTGAAATATTTACAGTAAAAACAAACATATATGCATACCAATATTCACAACTATTTACAATGAAATAAATGTTTCCTTGATCCATTTGGAGTGAGTGGAATATGGTGAAAATAGATGTTATATTAAATAGTTATTAAAATATTGATGTACATCATCATTTAGTACTTTTAGCCGACCTCTTCTTCTTAGCTCTATAGTTCCTAATTATTTCATCAATATCTATGTTTTCGTTCTCTGGGTCTCTTCAAAATCTTATTGTGATTGTGTCCTCTCACGCAGAGCACACCTAGTCGCGGGGTACTCACAATGTAATGTTGGCCGGTGTGATGAGGCATCACCCACAAAAGAAAAAAAATACAAAATTTAAATGGCGAGTTTTTAAATATTATTGAACTAGTTCAGTAATATAAAAAAACAACTGCAATGTCATTATTTACCTAGTGCACTGGTTGGCAATGTTGGAATGGTTTCCCCCACGTGCTCCTCTTCAATTGTATGAGCCTCAAGTATAACATTCTCTGCCATTGAGACCACAAAATTTATAAGGAAAATAAAAAATGTATAAGTAAACAAAAATAGAAGTACAAAATGTATAACTACGAAATTATTAAGTATATGATTAAAATATAGCCATATTACCGTCATGTGCCAGCTTAGTTGTAGCACCATTGTGGGGCTACACCCCCATGGAAATTTGGGACTACATGGGATAACCATCTTATGGTTTCAAACTGCTATCAACGCACTGATCTCCAATACCAGTGCATTCATTGACAGTGTTGCTCCCCTAATTAAAACAAAGTTGTAAATATTAATAATATTCAACATGATTGTATTATATTAATAATAAAGGTTAATATGGATTGGATTTTATTTACCTTATCTTGCAAAGTGGTTCTTGGTATCTGCCCCGAGCTTTTTCGGTTTTCAACTACAGCTTTATAATTGTACTTGTAACCAAGTTGGAGGTATTCCTTCATGGTTTTAGTACCAAACTCATCACCCTGCATTGCATAAGAGTATGTATTTTTAATGTTATTCACTGCAATTACCTAAAAGTTTTAAGGCGATACAAATAAGATATTTAGGTACTTACAATTCATGACTGCAACTTCAAGTATCTTCCCTGGCCTAGCCTATGTTGGCCACATTTAGAAATCCTTTCTTTTGTTTCCTTTGACGTTTCAGTCAACCTATCATCAAAAGTTTCAAGTATGTTAATATATACCACAATTTTATTTACATCTAAAAAAAAATTAGGTATTGAATTGAAATTGTATTTTTCCTTCATCTGTCAATTTCTTCTCTTTTGCATCCTCAATGAGGGTCTTCGACTCTCTCTCTGGAATCATCAGAGAATGCTTGTACCTATCATTTTTTTCAAGTGCTTCCTATATGTTCCTCACATATATTTTAAATATTGGCCAGCTACGATGGTGGCCAAGGTCTTATTAAATGTGTCTACACCAAAAAGGCTTTCGAGATAATCCATCAATTATTTTTTGAGGTTGCAATTCTAGAAATTCCACCTCTCCCGTATGGTGGGCCCAAAAATAAATAATGCCTTATTCTCCAAGGACCTATAAAAATCATTATTACCTACACGCAAAATGATTATATGATTATTAATTTAAAAATAATAATTTAGATGGTTTATATTTGTCTACATAGAGAACATGAAACAATTAAAATTTTAAAAATTACCTGGGACTTTAACTATGTTTAATGGAAGCCCTTCCTCATTGACCATAAATGTGCCCTTAAGGGTCCCTATGATGGTAACACATTTTTCTTTAGGAAAATCAACCATATAGTTTTTCAAATCATCGACCTGTTGACGGGCGAAATTGACCGCTCGTCAACTGGAAGAGTGAATCCGGTCCGGGGTTGTCTAATTAACCCAATTCGTTTGGATTAATTCACTCCGATGGGTTTAGCAGCTTCGTTGGCTGATCTTAGTTCTAAATAAAGTGAAAAATAACTAAAGGGAAAAACAATAACTTACTAAATAACAATTACTAAAATCTATATGTACATCTAAGTATATATATGTACAAATTAAATACTATATGTATGAAAATTCTATATACAATCTATATAAACCACAAGTTTTAATCTAAACTCGTAAAAAAAAAAAAATGTAAATTGGTTGCTTTAGCAACAATAATAAAGAAAGTGAAAATACTATCTAATTTTTTGGTTTGTTTCTTTAGATGTATACACTCATGACATCAAACATTAACTGCCTAATTGAACAGAAAATAATAGATAGTAGAAAATGTTCTATATAGAGAAAATTTCTATATTCAGCAAACTAACGAAATCAAATAACAAGATAACCTGTTATTGCATCCAATGTCTGTTCAACAGGGAATATCCAGCCACCTTTATTAGAGAAGTGAACCTGCAACAGATCTTGAGATTGCTCCGAATAAATGAAAAACAATAATGTTGGACATTGAATTATGATAACAGAGCATAAAATGGATACAGTCACAGTAATCTTAAGATTTTCAAGTAGCTACATATGAGATAAATATTCTTGTAAGAACTTGCATATAAACATTCAGCAGAAAATAGAGATAAATCTCCTAATTTAAATTGAATAGATAATCACTGTGTATTGTATCTGAAACATGAGATATGGGCAGCATATAAAATGAATCATGTCAAATGATAATAAATCACGACGACTAAAGAAATCACCATCTATTATCAAATCAACATAAACATAACCTGAATCAAAACATCATACAGAAAAGCTAAAGTTGTAACGTGCATTTTGTTTCATTCAAGTCTGCGATAAAAATGCCCATACTCTTGCCCCCGGCTGAGATGATCTAATGTTTACAAAATGATATGTTTATATAGGTTTCCGGAAACATAATTGTTTCATGTCTATAAGATCAAATTGGTTTCAAAAAATAAAGGGGGATGCAACCACCCTGATTTCACCAGATATAAAAAAAAACTACCAACAGACTAATTTTGTTTATTCAAAATACATAATAGATATGGCTGGGAGATCTCAAAAGTGCCTCATATCATCTTTGAAATCATGGGCTCCTTAATTATCCTGAAAACAAAAGAAAATAAGAACATCTCAGATATGTTTTCTGTCATCAAATCAAACAAATCGAATTTTCTTAATTGGCTACAGAATCTTGTGATTATGTAACTAGTTATAATAGCAAATGCAATCTCATTTTATTGAATAAATAAAACAGGCTAATCTTAATAATAAAAATGGTTTATTCAATCAAACCAAATATCCTAACTTAAGAATGACAATAATCATGCTAACAAAATCATACCTCTAATCATAAAACCAAATTGTATCAAGAAACTTTGGAGTTAACGATGGCTGTAGCTACCTCTACATTTTTAAAAATCACATGACCTGTGGTTTTCAAATGCTTTTCTTTCCCTTAGAGGACAGATTCAAGCCTGAAGTTTTTTAACAGAGTTATTATGATGTTTAGCTTGCCCATGAGGCTTTTTAGTATCTTTTGGGTCAGGTTCAGGGTTGTTGTAGGTGGTCACAAGACAGACCTGAGAAGGTAACAAACGTTTCAACACTTGCAAGCAAACCAAATCTCTCACCTCGGCCACAAAGAAAATATGAGATTTTGGCCTCTAAAGGACGAGCTATATCTCTGGAACGATCCAATTTCTGGGGAAACTTCTCGTGATGAAGGTAAAAGGGCTCATTTCAGTTCTGGGTTTTCAAGGGTTTGATCTAATTCAAAACCGTTTTCTCCGAATAGCTCCCGCAAAAATGTGTCTCTGGCAAGCAATTATGGGGTTGACCAAACTATAACAAGAGCGACTCAAAACAATTGGGGTTTAGATGACAGAGGTAGAAGAGGTAAGTCTGAGCGGATACCATAAAAATAAAAAAATACAGAGAGCCTGTTAACTCATTATGCCAGCCAACCATTCCTTTCCAAATCTTCCCTAGCATTATCATATGAGAGCAGGGTTTGGAAGCCGTTCAGGTCAACCCTTACCACTAGAACCATACTGAATGGACGGGTAATTAATGCACAACGCACAAATAGGGTTTGCAAAAATGAAACAGAGTCATAGCCCTGAGCTTTAACAATACATGTTGTAATGATTCAAATGATGGGCAAGGTGTTTAATCAAAACGCGTGTGAAGATTTTTGTGAAACCCGAGACCATGCTAATGAGTAATGGCAATCATGTACATCGTATGCCACCTTGGTATTGAGTACAGGCTAGGACCAAAGTACTCAGAAAACATAAGTGTGCGCATCATTTTGATTACAAAGTTGGGCAAATGAATAATCAAAAAATTTGTGAATGAAATGTGATCAAAGAGCAAACCAAAACCAATACAAACAATATCAAATGGTGGGGTCTTTCGTTTGTTAAGACTATCAATCTCTTGGACATGCTTATGAGTTGACAGGGTGAAAAACACAACCGGGTGATACCTTCCTGGCAAAGAATCAAACTCCATATTAAATAAACCATTTGCCTTCAATGAAAATTTAAAACAAAATGGTAACGATAGTTGCAAGTTTTCATGCTTTCAGTCATGAAAATGAAGCATGAATAGATGATAAGTAAAATGCGACGATTTACAACTGTCGTTTAGGGAAAAGATCATGAAGAGTCATAAAATTTCATAGACCATGTGTAGGCAACTTATAAAAATAATAATTATATAATCGTTGCCAATAATGGAGACATACTGGGAGAAGCAGTTATCTTTGTCACACGAACGAGTTATGGTTAGAGAAATCTGAAAGACTTCAAATCAAAGAACAAATGCAAGGTTATTTGAACATCTTTAAAAAAAACAAGACGCAACCTAGTTTTAGATACCTTTCGTTTAAAAGAATGAAACTTGGTGACAAACTTGGCAAAATAAAGACACAACGTTTAAGTTAATGTCTCTGACACTATTAACAGGGCCACTGCTGCCAGCAGACATTCATAGCCTTGACAGGGATGTCAATTAACCCACTCTGATGTATGTATCCTATCCAATAAATTTCAAGTGAGAATGAAGGATGCTTACAACCAACACAAAGTTCATACCTGAGAATTTTCTTTTACTTGGCATTGCTTCGTTGCCAGAAGGCCTGTTCAGTACCCCGACAAAGTTATCTTTGCATCATGCATGCATTTACCCGCTGCCAGCAGACCTGTTCAGTGTCCCAACGGGTTTACAAGCACTTCCCACAACTCTCTGAGAATTTATTCACATTCTGATATAGTTTTAAAGATATTCAATAGAGCGGGGTGACGCTGAAAATTCTAGTTTCTTAACACAACTTAATATTTCCACAGGCCTTTAAATTTTCTAGCAAACCTTCATTAAGATCTGAAAAACAGTTCATTAATAGAACCAATCTTCAAGGACGGGGAGACGTCATTGAGTTGCTTTCTTAAATAGCAGGGACAGCGTAAAGAGACCTTTTAAAGATATTCGTGAATACGTTCAAGTGCAGATTGAAACCGAGGAATTGACTTTTGGAGAAAAGACACCTTCAATCAGCCTACAATTTCAGAGAAGGACAGCAATAGATGTTTCGACAGCCTTTGACATCTATTTTCGAGATGAAACATTATGTTTCTCTTTGTCTGAGCTAGACTATAATACAAGGATGTTCGACTCAAAAGGACTGATGAACTAAAATGAAAACAAAACAAAACAACAAAGAAAAATTGGAAAGCAAAGAAATCCAAACAGAAAAATATGTACAGAAGGTGTATCTGAAAACATCATGCAGAAAAAAAAAATCCCTTGGGAGACTGAAAGAAAATGGAAAAATCTTGTTTGATGTGAAAGAATTCCTACTCGTGGTACCTTGGGTCAGGGTTGAATTTACGATTCAGATTTATTTATCTCTTTACTTTCCATTTAAAATTTTCATAATAATACTGCAGCTTTGAAAATAAATATTCGACGAAAAGTAGAGAGAAAAGGATTACGCGGAATTCCCTGACAATAATCATGTTACGGTTCTCGTGGTGCGCCCACTTGCGTTCATGACTACATTATTACAAACAGAAATGGTGAGAAATAAAACTGAAAGAAAACCTATTCCTAAAGCTACCCTAACTACTAAACAAATCAGAGTACTACGTGAAGTCATGTTTCCAATGTAGCCATTGGAGTAACTCCAATCCTGCAATGGAAACAAAATCAAACATTACTAACAAGAATGGTAATATATCAAAAAATGACATAAATATATCACACTTACCTTCATAATCATTATTTAGAAACAAAGTAAGCATGATCTTACCATTCCCTCGAAAATTCTTGATGTATGAATCCTCCATCCATTGTGCAATTTTGTCGTGATAAGGGTCATAATGGCATGGGCGAGTGTAAGTGAGTTTGAAAAACTTGTCAAGATTACGAGGAAATGAAATAACCATCAGCCAAGGCTGAAATGCCCCATCCTCCTGACAATTCTCTAAGTGTTCATTAATTTCTTCACATGGAGGAT
>JZKD02S1962423.1:480906-493093 GCA_000966675.3 Picea glauca
TCAGCCAAGGCTGAAATGCCCCATCCTCCTGACAATTCTCTAAGTGTTCATTAATTTCTTCACATGGAGGATCTAAAAGAAATATGTCATGCCTACTTCCAAGATACTTATGTAAAAAGAAAGCAAGCATAACTTTATCTTTATTATGAAATTTTTTTATATATGAATATTCAAGCCATCCTAATATACTGTCACAAAAATGAGGATGCAGACCATGACTTGGATGAAACGAATATATCAAAGGGGAACTCATCATAAGAGGATTTGTGCCATCAATTAGATCATTGGTTTGAATGTTTCCTTTGATGAGATTGATCATTTCAAAATGTGAAGCATAAACATTAAGATTTGAGCTAATCAAAGAATGAATATGCAACGTAGAATGTTTGATCTCCATAAGATATAGTGCATTGTCTTTTTCAACAATAAACTATGTAAAATCATCTCGCAACATGTCCTTTTCCCATGTGACTGAGGAAAGTGAAAGAGCGTCAAATCCAACTTTATCAATGTTAGGTTTGGAATTAATTTCACCAAAATTTAGAATATTGAAAGGATATGATTGTGGAGGAAAAGAGTAGGATGTTGTAGGTAAGGTGTCAAGTCCAACAGAGTCTAGGAAGAGATAAGGATATAAAGAATAAAAGGAATTAGAAATAAGCACATGAAAAGAATCTCTTGAACTACGATAATTAACAATGGTATTCTCAATACATTTCTCTTCACCTTCTTTAAAACTCTTACTCCGTTTTGGTGACGAATTCCTCAACATAATATGATCATCTGGAATTGCCTTATGTATGATAGATAATTCAAAACTTATGTGACGAACATCTAGTCTTTCCTGTGGATAAAGTACATTTTGAGAATGAAGGTTTAAAGTTTCTTCTTCTAGTTGCATATATTCTTCTCTAATTAGTTTCCTAGGAGTGTTAGAACGTTTAAGACGATTTTCGTCGCTTAAGTGTTCTTCAATGACTGATTTTAAATATTGATTAGAGAACGAGTTACAAGAACAAGGATATTCACCTTGAGCCATAAACGAATCTTCTTCCATACTGGTCGAAGACTGAAAATACAATGATTCAGAGGAAAAACCATTTTGGTTGTCAATAAGAACCTGGTCAATAGATTCTACCTCCCTTGCTTGTTCAACATTGTCGGAAGGATTCTTCTCATCTTGCGAAGAAAATTCTTCTCGTAGTTGAGTGATAGGATTTGCAATTGGTTCTTCATTCGTGATTGAATATGACTTGATGGAAGGGACACAAGCATCATAGAGGAGATTTAATGCAAATGACATGTCATCGAGATTAAATTTACAGAGGATATGATAGACTCTTGTCAAAAAGTCTTCCGAAGATGAATCGTCGTTGATTAGCGAAGTATGAAATTCTTCACATAATTGATCGAAATCATAAATTTCAAAAGCATCTACAAATTGAAACCAATAAAAAATGTGACATGCTGGAAAGGATTCAAACCAATGTTTAATCCAACCTCTAAAAGTAAAAGTGAACAGTCTACATAAAACTCTTAAATCTGAGATGTCATGTTTGTTGCATTTGCACCAAAACTTGTTAAGGTGGTCTTTAGCAGATGTATTGCCTCCACCATCAAAGGTGAGTTTGGACAAGTGAGAGATTGTCTCGTCGGGAAAATCAGGTAATGAGAAGTGGAAAGCATGTTCCCACACAGTGATTTGGGGAGCCATGGGGAAATTGAATACATTTAAAATAAAAGCTCCTACAAGGCTAGCTTGTCAGTCGGCCCTCCTTCTAGTGCCATTTGTTGACGGGTGAAATTGACTGCTCATCAACTGGAAGAGTGAATCCAGTCTGGGGTTGTCTAATTAACCCAAGTCGTTTGGATTTATTCACTCCGACGGGTTTAGCGGCTCTGTTGGTCGATCTAAGTTCTAAATAAAGCGAAAAATAACTAAAGGGAAAAACAATAACTTACTAAATAACAATTACTAAAATCTATATGTACATCTAAGTATATATATGTACAAATTAAATACTATATGTATGATAATTCTATATACAATCTATACAAACCACGATTTTTAATCTAAACTCGTAAAAAAAATCAAATGTAAATTGGTTGCTTTAGCAACAATAATAAAGAAAGTGAAAATACTATCTAATTTTTTGGTTTGTTTCTTTAGATGTATACACTCATGACATCAAACATTAAACTGCCTAATTCAACAAAAAATAATAGATAGTAGAAAATGTTCTATATAGAGAAAATTTCTATATTCAGCAAACTAACGAAAGAAAATAACAAGCTAACTTGTTATTGCATCCAATGTCTATTCAACAGGGAATATCCAACCACCTTTATCTGAGAAGTGAACCTGCAACTGATCTTAAGATTGCTCCGAATAAATGAGAAACAATAATGTTGGAGATTGAATTATGATAACAGAGCATAAAATGGATACAGTCACAGTAATCTTAAGATTTGCAAGTAGCTACAAATGAGATAATCTTCTTGTAAGAACTTGCATATAAACATTCAGCAGAAAATAGAGATAAATCTCCTAATTTAAATTGAATAGATAATCACTGTGTATTGTATCTGAAACACGAGATATGGGCAGCATATAAAATGAATCATGTCAAATGATAATAAATCACGACGACTAAATCAATCACCATCTATTATCAAATCAACATAAACATAACCTGAATCAAAACATCATACAGAAAAGCTAAAGCTGTAACGTGCATTTTGTTTCATTCAAGTCTACGATAAAAACGCCCATACTCTTGCCCCTGGCTGAGATGATCTAATGTTTACAAAATGATATGTTTATATAGGTTTCAGGAAACATACTTGTTTCTTGTTGATAAGATCAAATTGGTTTCAAAAAATAAAGGGGGATACAACCACCCTGATTTCACCAGATATCAAAAAAAACTACCAACAGTCTAATTCTGTTTATTCAAAATACATAATAGATATGGTTGGGAGATCTCAAAAGTGCCTCATATCATCTTTGAAATCATGGGCTCCTTAATTATCCTAAAAACAAAAGAAAATAAGAACATCTCAGATATGTTTTCTGTCATCAAATCAAACAATTCAAATTTTCTTAACTAGCTACAGAATCTTGCGATTCTGTAACTAGTTATAATAGCAAATGCAATCTCATTTTATTGAATAAATAAAATAGGCTAATCTTAATAATAAAAATAGTTTATTCAATCAAACCAAATATCCTAACTTAAGAATGACAATAATCATGCTAACAAAATCAAACCTCTAATCATAAAACCAAATCGTATCAAGAAACTTTGGAGTTAACGATGGCTGTAGTTGCCTCTATGTTTTTAAAAATCACATGACCTGTGGTTTTCAAACGCTTTTCTTTCCCTTGGAGGACAGATTCAAGCCTGAAGTTTTTTAATAGATTTATTAGGATGTGTAGCTTTCCCATGAGGCTTTTTAGTAGCTTTTGGGTCAGGTTCAGGGTTTTTGTAGGTGGTCACAAGACAGGCTTGAGTAGGTAACAAACGTTTCAACACTTGCAAGCAGACCAAAATGCTCACCTCAGCCACAAAGAAAATCTGGGATTTTGACCTCTAAAGGATGAGATATATCTCTGGAACGATCCAATTTCTAGGGAAACTGCTCATGTTGAAGGTAAAAGGGCTCATTTCAGTTCTGGGTTTTCAAGGGTTTGATCTAATTCAAAACCGTTTGCTCAGAATAGCTCCCGTAAAAATGTGTCTCTGGCAGGCAATTACAGGGTTGACCAAACTGTAACAAGAGCAACTCAAAACAATTGGGGGTTTAGATGATAGAGGTAGAAGAGGTAAGTCTGAGCGGATACCATAAAAATAAAAAAATAATGAGAGCCTGTTAACTCATTATGCCATCCAACCATTCCTTTCCAAATATTCCCTAGCATTATCATATGAGAGAAGGGTTTGGATGTCATTCGGTTCAACCCTTACCACTGGAACCATACTGAACGGATGGGTAATTAATGCACAACACACAGGTAGGGTTTGCAAAAATGAAACAGAGCCATAGCCCCGATCTTTAACAATACATGTTGTAATGATTCAAACGATGGGCATGGTGTTTAATCAAAACGCATGTGAAGAGTTGTGTGAAACCCGAGACCATGCTAAGGAGTAATGGCAATCATGTACATCGTATGCCACCTTGGTATTGAGTACAAGCTAGGACCAAAGTACTCAGAAAACATAAGTGCACGCATCATTTTGATTACAAAGTTGGGCAAATGAATAATCAAAAATTTTGTGAATGAAATGTGATCAAAGAGCAAACCAAAACCAATACAAACAATATCAAATGGTGGGGTCTTTCGTTTGTTAAGACTATCAATCTCTTGGACATGCTTATGAGTTGACAGGGTGAAAAACACAACCGGATGATACCTTCCTGGCAAAGAATTGAGCTCCATATTAAATAAACCATTTTCCTTCAATGAAAATTTAATATAAAATGGTAACGATAGTTGCAAGTTTTCATGCTTTCAGTCATGAAAACAAAGCATGAATAGATGATAAGTGAAATGTGACGATTTACAACTGTCGTTTAGGGAAAATGTCATGAAGAGTCATAAAATTTCATAGACCCTGTGTAGGCATCTTATAAAAATAATAATTATATAATCACTGCCAACACAGCCTCATCTTCGTCACCACCTCCAGAGCCTACTTGTGTGGTATCTTCCTCAGTGTGCGTGTCGTGGCTCCCACCTAATGGTGTGGAAGGTGGATATTTGAATAGTTGTGTCCTAGAAGCTATATGAGAGCTTTCATTGGGACCCTGTGGTGTTTTTGTAGTGACACTACTACTGACACCATGTATGTCGGTGTCAACAGGATCCAAAAATCTCTATATAAAATAAAAATAAAAACATTTTTTCATTTAGATAATGTAAAATATAAAAATCAATCTTTCATAATTGATATTATGACATAAAACTAAAACCACTTGAAATTATGGTTATTACCTTATATGTATTAAGCTTGGTCATAACTTATTTGATCATTTCTTCTACCTCATGATTTTTATCTAGAATATATAACAAGTGAGATAGTTCCCTATTTGCTTTATTGATCCTTTTTCTAATTAAAACCATAGGGTCAGGGATTCATACAAATCCCCTTCGCTCAGCGAATCATCATCAGCATCATGTTCTGAGGCCACTTTTGATTTATCACGATCATCCTGCCACATTACAGTAAAATTAGAACCATGATCATTATCATGAGAAATAAATTCAAATGTATGAGAAATCCTCCCTCTTTGTTGACATCCAAAGAGGAATTTTATTGTTGATAACAAAAATAGGACACACTGAGTAAACAGACCAAAGCTCTCCAAATGGATTAACACCGTAAAGAACATAATGAAAATCATAAAATATAAGATTCATTGCTTACAGGTTGGGTAAATTAGTATACGTACATCCCCCATAATAGAAACATTTGTATCTATTCGATTCAAATTGTAATCAATCAATAACTCTTCCCCTGCAACTATTGACTTTATTGCACATACGAATACATGGTTTCATTTGCACCCCTCAAATACGCAATTGAGTCGCTTATTTGTGGTCATAGGTCGTGTATTTTTTATAAACCCTGCAATATTCCCCATTGCTTTTGGCCTTCCATCAATATAGATAGTTTCTCTTTTATTTTGATCATTGTCTTTTAGTTGTATATAATTTACAGCCAAGCCATATCATCGCATACTTTTTGTATATTAGACTATATTCATGTCCAATCTTTGTAGATATAATAGGTTCCGACGTACTCCATCAATTTAGTTAATCCATCGTAACATGCCTTTATTCCATCCGAGGAAAATATCCCCAAACCATGTAATGACGATGGAGCAATCCGGTATATCCTTTCGTTTACACAAAAATCAGTGTTTATTTCAAGAAGATCCTTGGGTACCCATAGTTTCACTATATGTTTGTACCTCAAGGGAAACTCGATGATGTTTATTCTCTCATGATCATAAGAACATGATCCCCCTTTCACAAGAAAAAATTCCATGCATCTATGGAATTTTCTTCTGATCTTCTCACCTCTAGTTGATCTCTGCCTATTATACCTACTAGATGTCTCACTTTCCTCCATTCTACCTGAACTCCCCTCACCTAATGAAGATATATCTGACAAATACATGTTTTCTTGTACGTCCTATAACACCATCAATGACAAAAAGTGACTTTCTGATCTAGTTTATGCATGATAAGATTTCCCTAGAATGTTGAAACTTGTGGCATAAGCTTGATATCTTTTATATTAAATTGCCTAGTGGATTAGGGTTGTTAAGAAGTGAAATACCATCTACTATTTCTATTGTGTTATTATATTTCATATCATACCTAAGGATGTAAATTCTTAGGGACTATATATGGGAAACTCTAGGAAAGAGGTAAAATTTTTGAAGTTCAAGACACTAAGTTTCTAATTTAGAATTTCAGTAGAATTTTTAATTGAACTTTTAACATAAAAATTGTTTTCTAGAGTCAATTAAACAATATTTTTTTCTACTATAACCCAATAAGATAATGGTGGTGTTGTATTGATGCCAATGTGGCATCATCGGGTATAGTTTTGGGTGGTATAACAATGTGTCTACACAACTAATTTTTGGAGGTGAATTTTGATTTCTTGGTATTAGTTAAATTATTCCATTGGTGCTTGACATTTATTTGTTGAGAAAAACTAGTGCATTTATTGTATATATTGTTGAACCCTAGTAATAATTCCAATGGTCACAATTTCAATGTCTAGAAGCAACGTATGATTACCATATTCCAATGCAATGGATTGTTAGGATTGGTCATAGGAAAGGGTAGGAGAAACTTTGATAGTGAGAATGAGAAAGAATTCTTTCACTCGAAGAATAGAGAGGTTATGATGTTAATAAAGTTTTCCATAACAAATGATAATTTTCTACAATTCCAAGATTTGGTATTGATTAACTTGAAGAGTTTATCTCCTTTTGAAAATTTCATTGAAACTTTAAATGTCACCAAGGAGATTACTAACATTACATTTAAGTTGTGTAGACAATTATTAAAAAGGACAGATTCAATAAATATTTTATAAGCAATAGAAAATCATCCAAAAGTGCCTTTACAGTAAAGAGTAAGGACAAACGAAAGAACAAACTAAAGGGAAACAAAAGCATCGATGGCAAACCTAAGGGTTCAAGGAAATCTACTAAGAACTTGAAGTGTTTTTACAATGGGATAAAATCATATACTACACAGCACTGAATTGGTACCACGCCAATCACTCCCTTCTTATGGCCTTTGATCTCAAATCTAGAGATAATTGGTCACTTCCCGATGAAATGTTGGGAAATGTGGATGCCATTATCACCATATTGATCTTTGGTGTTTCTTTCTAGTGTAGCTAGCTAGTGACACTATGTACTTGGTACTCAAATTAAGAAACACAATTTGACAATGCACCTATAAATCCTAAAATACATATGAATACATCTTCATGTACTTGGTACTCAAATTCTAAAGTTCAAGACACTAAGTTTCTAATTTAGAATTTCAGCAGAATTTTTAATTGAACTTTTTACACAAAAATACGAATGAAGTTATCTCCATGTAAAGGCTTTGATTGATTAAAGAGAACAATAATGATGTTAATAGTATGATATATCACTATAATTTGAATTTGCATAAAGTCAATATTGGAAGCGAAGGATGGCGTAAAATGGCTTCTAAGGAGATTACAATGATGAGAATACCATGTCTAATATTTAGGCACTATTGAAAGAATACAACAAATTGTTTATGTAGATTTTTACTGAGATGAAAGGGATTCAAGAAGAGTTTGGGGAGATGAGCATAGATTTGTGGTCAAATGTTAATCATGTTAACCATCAACCCTATCATATTAATCCTAGGGTTAAGGAGAAGGTACAAAAATAATTTGACATAATATTGTAAATCTGATTAATATTCTGAGTATATGAATCCAATTAGATCATTCATATTGTTATTCATAGAAATAAGGACTTTCGTGACATTAAGGTTTGTGTGGACTTTAGAATCTTAAACTCTACTTGTGTATGATACTTTTCCCACTCCTTTTAGTGATGAGGTGATTGATAAAGTTGTAGGAAAAGAGGATTATTCCTTTATATATTGATTTTCAAGATATATCAAGTATGAATTGAAAAATAAGACAATAATAAGACCACCTTTACTAGAAAATAAGGATCCTTTGGTTATAATTTCATGCCTTTTGGGCTCAAGAATGCACCAGGTATATTTTCTCAAGTTGTGATTACAACCATTAGAGATTTCATTCACAAGTTTTTGGAGGTATATATGGATGATTGAATTGTATATAAATTGTTGAAGGAACATATTTGGTTGTTGAAGTTAATGTTTGATAAATGTAGGAAGCTCTAGATCTCCCTAAATTTGAAGAAGTGCATATTGTATGTACCATTTGTCATTTTGTTGGGACATATTGTCTGCAAGGAAGGATTATTGGTGGACCCTTCCATGATTGTTGTCATTATGAATCTACTTACATCAAATAATGTTAAATAGATGTAGTCTGATTTGGTACATAATAGCTACTATAGAAGGTTCATCTACAATTATGCCTCGATCACAGAGTGATAACAGAGTCTCTAGAGAAGTTATTGAAGAAAGATAAATTATCATTGTGGACCCTTGAATGTGAAGCTAATTTTAATATACTCAAAAAAAATGGTAAGTGCCCTAATTTTGGTGTTTCCTAATACTAATGTAAAATTTCATGTACATGTAAATGTTTTTTCATAGCATTAGGAGTGGTTCTTATGGAACCAAGAGAAGGAAATTTAGATCACCCTATATATTTTGCAATTAAGAATATTTCACAAGTTGAGCACAACTACATCACCATATAGCGTAAAGGAATTTCCATGGTTTATTCTCTATAGAAGTTAAGACACTACCTTCTAGGAGGATGCTTTAACTTTTATACAAATCAATTTTCATTGAAATATTTGGTAAATAAGATTTTTCTAGAGGTTTATATGTGTAGGTGGTTGCTATTCTTTCAATAATTCTCCTTTGAATTTGTGGTTAAACCTAGTAAACATATTGTAAGGATTGATCACATCTGTAGGCTCGAGTCAAGAGAACCAGGTGGTGCATTGGATGATAATGTTCCAGATACAAACCATTAAAACTAGAGGCTATCTTGAACTATAAATAGAAGATTGATTTGTTTCTAACTATTGGTGTTTATCCTGAAGATTATTCCACAACTCAAAAGCATAAGTTAGTGGTCAGAGCTGCAAATTATCAGTTAATCGTAGAACAATTATAAAAATTGGGGATTGATGGTATTATTTAGATATGTGTGATCGATAATTAAAGGAATGATATTCTATGGGAATGTCATCAAGGATTTACAAGAGGGAATGTTGGAGGAAAAGTAATAGATCATAATATTGTCCATTCTAGTCTTAGGTGGCCAACCATATTTAAGGGCTCTAAGGAGTATGCTAGAACTTATGATGTTTATCAAAAAGTAGGTAAACCTTATAGGAGAGATGAACTACCCTTGAATCTAGTAAGGGATCTACAACCTTTTGAGAAATGAGATATTGACTTTGTGAGATATATTAAACCTCCTACTCTCCAATTCTAAAGCTTTATATATCATTACTGCAACTGATTATCTCACTAAATGGGAAAAATTTGCACCTACATAGGATTTTATGATTGATAATGTAGCCAAATTTATTTTTGGGAATTTTATTAGGAAGGTTGGTTGCTTAAGGAATTTGACCAGCGACCAAGGTAGGAACTTATTAAACACCACCATAGCTACTTTTAGTAGGGAATTTATTATCTAGCATCATAAAGTATCCCATATCATCCTTAGGCTAAGAGACTAGATGATTCATCTCATCTTGCATAGCTTGTTCCCATTTAGGTTGTCCTTGTGCATCTAAGTAAAATATAGGATCACAAGTCTCAATAACATGCACACAGGTGTGATTATAGGAACCTTCAGCACTACAACCATAGTGGTTGAAGGTGTCTAAGGAGTACCGTTGACTATAGTGGGTATGGGAGTTGAAGGACTCTGAGTATCTTTCTGACTCAATTCAGTACTCATCCTCATACGATCACAAGTTTGGTAAGTGGAGGTGTATGTACCACGTATGATAACTTTATGCCTTTTAGAAGGCAAAGACTCAAAATGTGGTGGTAAATGTAACAAGCGGTGAGACCTGTGGGGAAGCTAATTTGGCCCCATGATGACTCAAGACTTGTGATGTAAAAAAAAAAAAAAATCCTAAGGCCAACTAGTAATCAAAGAGCACACCAAAGTAAAATAAACAAAAGTCCAATATGCACACAAATAGGATAAAGTGGTTGAAAGTGGCCTCCCTCTCTAAAGTAGGTATGCCTCACCCAAGAGGGGCCTTAGACTCCTTTGTGAAAGATTGGAGGTAGCATAATTATTTATAAGGGCCCTAGTGGGCTTAACAACCAATCGGTCAGATCCCCCCGGAGAGGTAATCCTCCATAAAGGTTGTGTGTTGTCTGACCCTTATCTGACCCAGGGTACCTACAGAATAACCCCTGCAAGTAACATATGTGGTACCTAAGTCAAGCAACTAAGAAACCACGATATAACTGATGCACATGCAAACAATCATAAGTCGGATCCACTGTATGGGCAGGGTAACAAAGCCTGAAACCTAGAAAGCACCGCCTCTCACAAAGGTAATGGTACTAGAAAGATCCCTATATACGAATAGATCCCCAGAAATATATCTGACGTTAAGAAGGTATCAGGGGGATATCCATTCAACCAACCTCATGTGACCTCGTTCTTAAATCTGGTGTAAGTGGAGCCTCCTGATATTACCGATTATACAATAGATTTATCCACTCCCTTATTCATACACATATGTTTATTTATTAGCCTTGGAGAAGTTTACTCACAAAATCCTATTCCAAGGCTCTAAATCCTAATCTAGTTTGTGCACCCTAGAAAATAAAATCGTTACTAATCAATTTTAAATTATAAGCATTACTTTTAGTGGTCTTGATTACTCAAAAGGGTGTGGTCATGAAACTAATGATGTTATGACTCGGCAAGTAAAATAAATGAATATGAACACAATGCAAAGTCCTAAATTCAATTCCCAATAAATGATATGCTTTTCAAAATGCAATTTTCAATTTAGTAGTTCTACAATTCTAAATAAGATGCAATATTTCTTTACATATACTAAGATCAATGATAAATACCATACATTCATGTTATAATTTATCCATTGGTGAACCATACATTCATGTTAGAATTTATCCATTGGTGAACCATAAACCTACACTGACATATCCATAATATCTAGAGGACATAATCAAAATATTATACGTACCTAAATGGTGATTTCTCAATTTATCAATCAAACATGAAACAAACAAATTGAGGCGGTGCTCAACATCATGCCTCATACATAGTGAATAAAAATGTTGTTGTAAAGTTGCAACTATATTTGATGTGACAAAATTCCCAACCAACTTCAAGAAATGAGATCACCAAATCAACAAATCCCTAGGTTCACTTGCAAGTGAGCACATCCTATCAAGTCAATACAAAATGTCTTTATTCATATGAAAATCAACCGAATTAATAATAAGTCTTGTGTAGGTAGTGTGGCATCCTTATTGAATGGATGCATAAACTTTTACAAAATTTATGTGTGTATTGTAGAACTCTTGCTAGTGTTCTATATCACACCTTTTTGCGTTAAGAACCACTGTGAATGTTATTGGTGGTTGACTCGAATAGTAGTCTAAATTTTTATCTCTTCAATGTAAATGTTTGATAACCAATTGGAATTTCTATAAGAAATTCCATTTCATATGTGGTGTGTTCTCAATTTTTCTCTAGGTCTATAGTGGCTTATAGTTAGATTGAATAACAATTTATTTTCTCTATACATAGTGTCTCCACTAGTGAACTACTTAATAAATGGAGAACATCTCTGATCTGAAAATAGAAGGCTGACTTGTTATGCTATGCAAGCACCCTCTACTTCATTAAAAATAAACTTTACAGGACCTTGCTTCATGTGTTAAAAATATGCAAGATAAACTTATGTGTTAAGTTCATGTATCTTCTTGTAA
>JZKD02S1962423.1:502296-525953 GCA_000966675.3 Picea glauca
TTTCCCAGGATAAATGTTGTGTCTATTGTGGATGTGTATTTCTCAGTGATCTTGTGCTTATTATGCTCTTATCTTTATGAAATGCAAAGAACTATAATAATGGCATAAACATTAAAAAAACCTACACTGGCAGATCCATAATATCTAGGGGACATAATCAAAATATTATACATAACTAAATGGTGATTTTTCAATTTAGCAATCGAACACGCAACAAAAAAATTGAGGTGGTGCTCAACATGATACAATGCATGATTGTGTTTCATAATGTTTTCAGATTCAAGATCCCAGGTAGATATCGACCCTTATGTTCCTCAATGTTGCATGGATCCTTCCCCAACACCAATACTTGATTTAAACATGTGTTTTATGATATTTTCGGTCCAATAATAGAATGGGTGGAGTGAGATTCTTATGTTGTCTAGTTGTGCAACACTTCCCACTAACTTGACCTCGTACCAAAATCGAATTCTATAATGTTTTAGGTCCAAGAAAAAAACATGTAGAATTGAAGGGATGAGACATGGAATACAAATGGGATGAAATATGATTAAAAGCACAATATTTCCTCACATGGTGTCCATTCAAGATGAGACAAGGATGGCACATATGAATAGTGGGTGAAGATAAAACATTGATGTGAATAGTAAATAGAGATTATAGGTGCATATGACAATCCTAGAAAGTGTCATACTTCCACACTAACAATATCAGGGTTGACTTAAAAAACTTATTTGAAATAGACACTTCAATGGTTTCCATTTTTATCCTCATTGTATCTCACACCATTAGACATTGCATGATTAAGGCCCTACCTCTAATCTCCTTGAGGATTTCCACCTTGTAATCTTTACTATATCTATTCTCTTCAATATGCTTCATATTTTCGAAGTTACACATTTGGATCAAGGCACACCCTCTCTTACTTGGTATATGATTCAAGGGAACCATAACTTCTTGGAGCCATATTTCCTCAACCATAGCTAAAAAATGGGAATTTTGAAGTGTGCTATAAAAATTGAAGCTAGCTCTACAATATGAAGGGATGTTGAACCTATTTTAGCAAGTTTTCATGGCCAAAATTGTTACACTATAACCAAGGCATATCCATAAATGTTCCAATTTCGTTCCTCGCAGAACTGCTTGATTTAAACAAGTATGTTATTGTTATTAGTATCTCAGCTATATACATCTCGTTATTTCTTAGCATCTCAACTCGCTGAAACAATCAGGACACATACCTGGGTTTAGCCTAGATCCATCACCTTTTATAATAGTTTTCCATATTGGGTTTAAAGGAAATTTATATATTATAGTTTTCAGGACCTGTGCTTAGTGCATGTTGCACATTATTTATCATGGTTGTCAAATTTGCAGTCCATCAGTTAAAGCCAGGATATAATTAGTCTTAGTCAATGAAGTTTTATTTTATTGGATGAATTCATCTGATTGTTTAATTTACTCTTCTTTTCCTTTGCCTTATCAGAGGGCTTCGATTGGTATTGTTGAGTGAATTTCAAAAGGAAATGCCTATAAATACTATCTTCATTCTTTTGATCTACCTCCACACAACATTGCTTGAACAACATCCCATGTTTGAATCCCTATTGTTACGGATGGATCTTTTGATATGTGTACTCCTCATATTGAAGAATATGATTGTTGTTTTCTCTACCAACCTAGATCCATCTTAACCCTAGATCTATCAAGTGTCGGGATGGATCAAATCCTTCAAAGTGCAAACTTTTCCTCAAGTTTTTTCACTATAAAAAAGGTTTTCACCTTTAAATGATATGGTGACTTTTTTATCGATAATAATGCATAGGCCTTATGATTGATTGTTATTCTTTTCTTTTATTTTCAGTAATATCTTTGTATGACATATACCACATCAATGTTACAGATGCATATGACATATCTCCCCATACTGGGCTCTATAGTGCACCTCTTAACGCAATTATGGTGTGGCCTTTTGTACATTTGCAAACATAGCTTTCTAAAGATATATTTGTCAGGAAAATAAGTTGCCAGTATTCATTCTGAAGTGTATTAATGTTTGTCTTCCCTGAGTAATACCAAATTGACTACAGGTACAGCCTCAACAATACATTTTATATAGAGAAGATGCACTAGAAGCCATTATGGTTGCACTGCATTCTGAAACAAATACAAAGGCACAAGTGTAATCTGCAGAATCTCTTTTGATTTTGGGAGGACACTATATCTTGTTCTAAACCTGTTAGAAGCTTGGTTGCTTACAAAAGTTGGTCTTGAACATGATTTTATAGATCCTTTGAAGGAAGAACACGAGCCTTTAAAACATATTGTAGAGAGATGGATATTCTTATGACACATCAGTGTTATTTGATAACAAAATGTACTAATTCATAAGTTATATCTTAAGTACTTTCACACAAAATTGTACATTAGTTCAACATCAATTTCATTTTGAATGAAAGCATGGGTTTTGACATTGTTACAATGTTATCTTTTGGAATAACTTTGTGCTATAGATCAAGATAAAGTTATAATCCTTTCTCAATTGCACAATTGGGATATAAGAAATTTAACTTTCAGCAAGTTTCCTCAATACCCCAATTCAAATTTTGTACCCCAATCATTGATCAGCTGCACTTTCTATCATAAATAGCTTAACTAGTTTATTGACTAATTTTTCATTCTAATATTTAAATAGGTGACTTGTTGATTGATTTCTCATTCAGAATGAAAATAAGATAAGATAAGATAATTTTATTAATGTCCAACAAATGACCACAAAATTAGTTCAATGGGACTGAAGGATACAGCAAGTATGAATACATTGTGGAAGTGCAAGCACATCTCCTAGAGAATACCAAAAATAACATAAAGAAAGAAGCCCGCAGAGAAAAATTATGAGGTTGATTGGGAGAGAAAAATGACAAGTGATCCATTAAGTAAATTCAATTCATTATTTGAGGCCATGGCTAAATCTAAATCATCTGGGATGCCAGTGTTAGAAAAACCTTTCCTAAGTTCCTTGCAACTTCCACATGGATCAGTGTTTCACTTGCATTCTTGATGCACTAACCATAGGGAGTTGGTATAATCTTCATGGTTATTTCAAAATATTTTAATAGAAAGGTAGTTTATTGGGTCTGATTGAATATGGATGAAATTCTAACAATGATTTAAATCCATTTTTCATTCAAACTTGTATGAAATCAAAATTTTAATCAATGTAACTACCAAAAATAGCATCACAATGGGATTGAAATGTCCTCAATAACAGTTACACTCCTATTGCTTGAAAAACAAATTTCCTCAATAATAGGTGCAAGTTCAAATAATCACTAAAAACAATTGTGTATTCAATGAGACAGATTCAAAACATTTGGCCTATTCTATTAATCCCTCTGAGTATTCATATTGTAGAGCTAGCTTCAATCTTCCATTTGGTGTTTATGCAAATCCACTGCCCCTATTATCCAAAATCATCGGTCATGGGGTCTTGGAAATAAAGGTCATGGAAATCCAAGCATATTAACCTCTAGTTGAGAAAGTGGATGACAAATAGAATAAATGTTTAGGGCTTCCAAAATATATTTTGTTTCTCAAATTGGTTAACGGGATTAACAAAACCTTGGAGGAGATTTAATTCCTGATTTGGGGTTTTAAAGTATTTTAAGAACTTACTTATTTTGGAATCATTCCCGGTCAAGGTGGGGTCTCCTCTGTCACTCTAGCAATGGACTATGTTGTCTCTCTAGCAAGGGAATTCTCAGTCACTCCTCCTTTGTCACTCCTCCTCTGTCGCTCCAGTAAGGGCTAGTGATGTCGTTGTCTGTCGGGAGTTCGTTCCTCCTTTGTCGCACCAGTAAGGGCACTCTCAGTCATGGGAAGGTGAGGTTATTCTCATATTTCATGAGATCGGTTATTTATCTATGTCTCCTATCACTCTCAATGCATTCACGCGAGGTCACTCTCAGTCAAGAGGTGAGGTTATGCACCGATCAAGGGAACTCGCAGTCGGGAGGTGAGGTTATGCATCGGTCGAGGGCACTATCAGTTGAGAGATCACGAGGCTATTTGTTATCAGGAATGTCATTCACGATGAGGTGAGTTTATGGGATGCGAGTTAAGCGCTTTCATTTTTTTTTTAGATATATATTATATA
Organism: Picea glauca; assembly: GCA_000966675.3. Taxonomy (NCBI): domain Eukaryota; kingdom Viridiplantae; phylum Streptophyta; class Pinopsida; order Pinales; family Pinaceae; genus Picea; species Picea glauca. Next base: position 506,453 of record JZKD02S1962423.1, read on the forward strand.
ATGTATTTTATATAATATATAAATTATATATTATATAAAACACATATATATTTATTTATGTTTTTTATGTTTTGTTTTGTTATTTTATGTTATGTTTTGTTTTGTTATGACACAAATAATATATATTATATAAATAATATATTATAATTACTATACATTATTATTATTATTATTATTATTATTATTATTATTCCTAACTCCTATCCCTAACCTTAATAACCCACATAAAAATGATGATGACAATGATGATAGTGATGACGACAATGTTGATTATGGTGATGAAAATGACGATGACAATGACTATGACGATGAAAATGACAATGACTATGATGACAATGACGATGATGACGATGAGGAGGAGGAGTAGGATGTTGAAAATGTTGATTATTGGTGGTGACAATGGCGATGAGGATCATGACAATGATGACAATGATCACGACAATGACGATATGATTATGATCACAATAACGACAATGATGATGATGGTATTGATGATGATTACTGGGAGAATTATGATGAATACGATGATGAAGACAATGTTGATGATGACTATGATAATCATGAAAATGACGATGACCATGGAGATAACAAGGATGACGATACTAATGACAATATTGATTATGGTAATGACAATTTGTTCAAACAGTTTTCTTGGGATGAACTTGCCACAATTTTTTCAAACAACCCTCAAGGAAAGGATTCAAACAAATCCACTTGTATCCAAGAGAAGATTTTTATTTGTTGGATGTTGTAGAGAAAGCTCATTTATATTCTTTTCATTAGACACAAGGTGAGAAACCTGATTTTTTTCCACTAAACCCTATAAAATTTAGCATTTGAAGTCATTAAAGGTGAAAATTCCCTTATTGATTCATTTCTTTGATATATTATGATTTTGCCTTTTTATATTAAACAAAACTAATCATTTCTCCTTTTATCAATTCATTTTATGATCATGCCTAAGGGAGCTGAAGGGATTCTAACTTAATACCTCCATGGTAAAGTTATTAGTATCCAACAAATAGTTTTGAAACTACATTAAAACTTCAAGGCAGAGAGGGTTTGGTAAACCTTGGCTCTCCTATATTTTTCTTGAAAACCCAAGTTCATTCTAGGAGAAAAAGTTAAACTATTATGCTAAGCCAATTGAAGGACATTGGAAACAAAAACTGAAATGAGCACACTTTGATCATCAGGGCAACACATCAACCTCTCAAAGTGAATGTTAGTTTGTATATTCAACAAAAGATGCCAATGCTACTTCAACAATGAAACAAAATGAAATATAAAACTAAGATAGCTAATTTTAATATAAATTAACATAAAATATGGCATAATTATACCATAACCACAATTAGCAATTTAGAATTGAATATTTGATTAAAGGTTAGAAAACAAGAAAAATAATTCAACAAACAAACATCTATTATGTTAGATCGCTAAGAAAGATGCAACAATTACCTATCAAAAACTTAGATAACAACACTCACAAATAGTTTTGAATAGAAAATATTGAAACCAAAACCACTTGCAATGTTTAAATTATTTTTTTCATTATAAATTTAGAGCTCCAAATTCTCCATATGGTCCTCTTGCTACAAACTAAATCCCTATATTTATAGTTGTCTTGGAGTGATAGTTTGAACTTCATCATATGCTTAAAATCTAAATCCAAGGTTCAAATTATATCGCCTTTGGAAATCCCAAAGGTCAATTGTACATAAGCCCTAAGTTCTATCTCAAAAACAATTAATATAAACATTTGCAATTTTTGTTCTTTTTGACAAAATATACTCCCTAGAAAATCACAAAGGGTTCACCATATAAAATAAGGATATAAGCCATGATTTCACTAACAAACATTAACTTCTCTCTAAATGTAGTGTGGGAGAAAAGGTGGCATTCATTATATTGGCTACTAAATGTGTTGGTAGGTAGGGCTTGACCAGTAGAACATGTACAGGCTTTTGTACGTACCGTGATTGACTACTATTTAGATTATTTTTAAGGTTGTGTTCTTAATTTTCCACAGTTTATGAGAATTTGTTAGTATAATTGTTGTAGACCAACTTCACTTCTATCAATGAAAAAAACTATCAACCCTACTATATTTTGAAAAAATTTCAACGTTGGACCCATTCACAAGGAAATTTTGCCCATCATGTACTCTATCCCTAGTACAATACTTAAGGATGTTTGATGTTTGATGTCCCTGCATAATAGTTAAGGATCTCATAACACGCATCATGATACTTAAGGATGTTTGATGTCCCTGCATAATACTTAAGAAGGGTTTGATTATTGAATTACCAAGTCAAGTTGATGTCATAGAAGCTTCAATTCACCCACCACAAATGTCATGCACCGACCCCGCATAGTGAGTAGTGAATGGGGCCAACGTTGAAATTTCTTCAATATGTGCATGTATGCATCGAAATTTGACATGGTTATACTAGACACGTGCCTTGACGGTATGGGAGGGTTTCAAGACTCAAGGATGTATGATATCCCCACATAATCTTTGAGATCATCCACATTTGCATCAATGTTCATCATGTTTCACCTCTCATTGTCGCCATTCCTCATTCCCTTCTATAGATTCGTTGTCGGAACTATCTTGAAATTTGACATGGAACTTCTATTCTATAGAATTGTCATCGGAACTATCTTGAAATTTGACATGGAACAGACTATACATGTCAAATTTTGGTGCATGTCAAATATGAATAGAGTATCCATATCAAATTTTGGTGCATACAGAAACATTTTGAAAAAATTTCAATGTTGGCCCCATTCACGGGTCATTATTTCTCATCATGTACTCTAGCCCTAGCACAATACTTAAGAGTGTTTTGATACTTAAGGATGTTTGATTTCCCTGCATAATACTTAAGGAGGGTTTGATTATTGAATTACCAAGTCGAGTTGATGTCGTAGAAGCTTCAATTCACCCACCACAAATGTCATGCACCAACCCTGCATAGTGAGCAGTGAATGGGGCCAATGTTGAAATTTCTTCAATATGTGCATATATGCATCGAAAATTGACATGGTTAGGCTAGACACATGCCTTGATGGTATGAGAGGGTTCAAGAATCAAGGATGTATGATGTCCCCACATAATATTTGATATCATCCACATTTGCATCAGCATTCATCATGTTGCACCTCTCATTATCATCATTCGTCATTCCCTTCTATAGAATCGTTGTCGGAACTATCTTGAAATTTGACATGGAACTTCCAATACACCCATCACAAATTTATTCCAACGAACCCATATAATACTTAAGGATATCATAACACCCATCACGATACTTAAGAATGTTTGATGTCCCCACATAATACTTAAGGAGGGTTTGATTATTGAATTACCAAGTCAAGTTGATGTCGTAGAAGCTTCAATTCACCCACTACAAATGTCATGCACAGACCCTGCATAGTGAGCAGTGAATGGGGCCAACATTGAAATTTCTTCAATATGTGTCTATATGCATCGAAATTTGAAATGTTTAGACTAGACACATGCCTTTACGGTATGGGAGGGTTTCAATACTCAAGGATTTATGATGTCCCCACATAAATTTTGAGATCGTCCACATTTGCATCAGCGTTCATCATGTTGCACCTCTCATTGTCATCATTCATCATTCCCTTCTATAGAATCGTTGTCAGAAATATCTTGAAATGTTACATGGACCTTCCAATACACCCATCACAAATTTGTTCCACTGAACCCACACAGTGAGCAGTGAATGGGGCCAACGTTGAAATTTTTTCAATATATTCCCGTATGCATCGAAATTTTACAAGGTTAGACTAGATAGTTGCCTTGAAGGTATGGGAGGGTTTTGATACTTAAGGATGTTTGATGTCCCCGCATAATACTTAAGGAGGGTTTTATTATTGAATTACCAAGTCGAGTTGATGTCGCAGAAGCTTCAATTCACCCACCAAAAATGTCATGCACCAACCCCTCATAGTGAGCTGTGAATGGGGCCAACATTGAAATTTCTTCAATATGTGTCTGTATGCATCAAAATTTGACATGGTTAGACTAGACACATGCCTTGACGGTATGAGAGGGTTCAAAAATCAAGTATGTATGAAGTCCCCACATAATCTTTGAGATCATCCACATTTGCATCAACATTCATCATGTTTCACCTCTCATTGTCATCATTCATCATTCCCTTCTATAGAATCATTGTCAAAACTATCTTTAAATTTGACATGGAATTTCCAATGCACCCATCACAAATTTCTTCCACCGAACCTGCATAATACTTAAGGATCTCATAACACCCATCACAATACTTAAGGATGTTTGATGTCCCCACATAATACTTAAGGAGGGTTTTATTATTGAATTACCAAGTCGATTTGATGTCATGGAAGCTTCAATTCGCCCACCACAAATGTCATGCACCGACCCCGCATAGTGAGAAGTGAATGGGGCCAATGTTGAAATTTCTTCAATATGTACCTGTATGCATCAAAATTTGACATGGTTAGACTAGATACATGCCTTGACAGTATGGGAGGGTTTCAAGACTCAAGGATGTATTATGTCCCCACATAATCTTTGAGATCATCCACATTTACATCAATGTTCATCATGTTTCACCTCTCATTGTCATCATTCGACATTCCCTTCTATAGAATCGTTGTCAGAACTATCTTGAAATTTGACATGGAACTTCCCTTCTATATAATTGTCATTGGAACTATCTTGAAATTTAACATGGAACAAACTATCCATGTCAAATTTTGGTGCATGGAAAATGTGAACAGAGTATCCATGTCAAATTTTGGTTCATACAGAAACATTTTGAAAAAATTTCAACGTTGGCCCCATTCACAGGTCACTTTTTTCCATCATGTACTCTAGCCCTAGTACAATGTCTTTTAATATTTTTTTCCTTTAAAATTTGACCGATTAAAAAATTAAAACGAAACGAGGACAATATGAGACGGTACATAAAGTGGATATGTGAGTGATTTTTTAGTATAAAGATGAACGAATGAACTTCTCTTGGTTTCGAGAATAATTTAATCTCTACTAAACAAGGCCAACCACGTGAAGGTGGAAGATCATATGGCCCCTCCCCCCCTCACATCGCTCTTAATTCCAAAATACCCAATCTATAAAATAGAAAAAAAACAAAAGAAACATAGTAATCATGCATAGAAACTACCAAAACAAAAATGAAATAAAACTTAAAAACATGTAATTAACCCACATAAAAAATTATTTAAAGAGAATAATTCATACAAATTAAAATATCTAGTTACGTACCTCATCGACCAATGCAACATTTGTATCATCCTTCTTTTGTATCTTCTTCTTGATCATCCAACTCGACATATGTACCAGTATCTGGTTCAGAAACAATGTTGAAAGGATTGATGATATCATCATCATCAATGTCATTTTCGAGCATATCTTCATCGATATCATCATCAAGAACTGGTGCATTTTCTCCTACGCCTGGTTCATCTTCTCTGTCTTCTTCATCTGTCGACCCATATTCTTCTTGCTCTAACTCTACATCATCTTCTTCTTCAATATCATCTTCTTCATCTACAGTATACTTTACTGGCCTTCCTCTTGGATCATATCTAACAACAAATTTCCAATCCCTCTTACCTAGAACCTTTGAGTAAAAGACTTGTTCACATTGACTTGGAAAAACATAGCCGTCATTTTTTTTTTCAAAAATTGTTGTTTTAATCATCGGAAATCCATTGGCATGTTGAATAATGGTTATTTCCTCATCATGTTCATGCATCCGTAACCTATACCATTTGACATCGAACAAAAATAATTTGAAGTAATTAAAGTCACACTCAATTATATCATTCAAAAACCCATAGTATCTATTTTCAAATTCTCGAGGATGTATGTCACTCCTAGAGGAAACATTAGTGATTTGGAATACTACAGTTATCCCACTATCAGAAGTTTTTATGGTTTCATCCAACTGTTTGATGCGAAATTTATGACCATTGCACCACATATCCTTGTGGTGTTTCAACTGCAATATTCCAGACATGTAAAAGATGCATTGTCAATTAATAATAAACAAATTTATATAACTTGAAAAGTATAATATGAAAAAAAAACACCTACAGTCACATTAATATAATATAAAATAACTGAATAAAATGGGTGAATTTTCTTTCCTTTCCATCTTTCAAAAAATATGCTAATTTTATTTCCCTTTGTGTAACATCGAAATCTCCATTACGACAAGCTTATCTAACCAATTCAGATAGTTCTTTCCATGATAACCTGCCACCATGATGTTCTTTACATCTATCAATCCATGCCTTCATCCAATCAAGATTGTTTGCAATGTATAAATGTAGTGCATCCCAATATTGAGCAACTGACCGATCAAAAAATCACAATTCACTAATATTAAATATTAGTTGTAACCATGGTAAATATTAATAAATGATGAAAGAATAAATATTAAATGAGTATGATCATATACACACAAAAAAAAGAAAAAAATGTATTTATTAAAAATATCCACAATTTAATTACCTCTCACTTTCTTCATTGTACCTTTCCCCAATAGTTGCTCCCTTTCAATTTTTTTAATGGAGTTCACATCCCAAATGCAATCGATTGCATACATAGATTGCACTGTTAATTTAGGAAGACACTGACTAATATACACCATGGATTCATATACCATATATCCCTCCACCATAGAACCCTCAGGACGTTCTCTTTGTCTAACCAAAGCCTTCAATGATTTCAAGTGCCTCCCCACCATCCACATTGACCTTGTGTGTAAAGTTCCAAACATTTCAATATCCTCAACTTGGTGTATGAGGTAGTGTTCTTGTGCATTGAAACATGTTGGAGATAGATACTTCTACATTTCACACATTAGCTGAGGAATTTCTCTCTTCCAATACTTTATATCATATTCATGGATTTCTTTCAATCACAACCATCTACAGATCATGACGCAAGAAAATAACATGTTTCAACAAAACATATAAATACATATTACAATACAAGTAAAACACATGTCAATAAGTACAACAAAAAGTTGAAATTTGTTTTTGCATATATATTGCAGCTACTTACGTCATGTATTTTCCAAGATCATATATAACTTGTTTGACGTTGTTGTCAAAGTCGTTTGGGAGAGATAGAGGTAGAACATACTGTAACAATAAAAACAAATCGTTACTTGTTCAAAACTAGACAAAAAAATAAAAAACTCAAAAAATGTATACGGCCAATATATAAATATGAATATTAAAATGATTAATTACCTTAATGAAGGTATGTCAATCATGTGTTTTTACCCCACCAAATTCACATTTCTTCATTAAGATATTCTTTATGTTTGAACAAAAACCTGTGGGAAATTTAATTTTTTGAATGACCTCGTTTACACCATTGCATTGTTTCTCTGTTAATAACCATGGAAGGTTATTTTGGTCTCCATATTTATTTTATTGGATCACCTTTTTCATTGCATGATTGGCTTCCCGAATGTCATTACAAATTTTGACAATTTTTTATTTATCCCTCCTGCCATCTATGATTCGCCATAATGTTTTTGTCAAATTCTTCCCAATATGCATTGTGTCAAATAAATGAACTATTGTTAGGTCCTTATAGTAAGGAAAACTCATGAATTGAGTGGGATAACATTTCATTCCTCATGTAAGCCCATTATTACTACCTTCATGATGATGACATTGATGAAGAATAAAAAAATCAGAACACTATTTATCAAATGCAGTAAAATAAAACGAATAATTAAAATAAAATTTAAAAACATGATTCCATTTACGATACATAAACAAAATGTGTACCTCGAGGATTAATTTTGTCATATGCCAACTTCCATAGGCGAAGTGTCATTCTTTGTTCTTTTAGTCCAGTCTCTTGCTTTCCATTTGTTAGCGTCAGAAGTCACTCCTGGATCGCTGGCAAGAGTAGAGCCCAACGCCCATCAGTTTATAGTCGCGATTTGTTTATGAAGGGGTGATCAAATGGAGATAAAGACTGGAGGAGATATTACTCTAACTCAAGGACTGGGTCTGGTACGTAAATAACAAAGGAGGTCTAGAATCCTAAATTCAGCCAGTAGGTTGATTAAAAGATGAGCAGGTGGAAGACTTAGGAGAAAATGAACAAACAACTTTGGGAAACAAGCTTTCGGCAGTTTGTGGAAGAAAGACTCTGAATGCAAGATCCTCTTGGTTCAGGGTCTCAAGAAACTGAAAGGGGACTTGACTAGATCCGCCAATTCCAAGTCGCTCAGCGCAGGGAAATCACAATGACCGATTAGAGACAGCGCAACTATCACAGTGATCCATTACAACATCATCCTATAATAGCTACAGCTCGACTGGATCCTCCAATTCTGAGCTTCTCTAACACAGTATAACAAAGATGTAAAGAAACTGGCATTCATAAGGCAAGAAGTCTCAGAAGTCTAAAAATAACCAGAAAACAGTGCTTCATTAAAGTTTTACAACCGGGAGCTCTGCTCAACCATCGATGCCTACAAAATGTGAGAAAACTCCTCTAAATACTTAGAGCAAAAACATAGAATCCAATTCGAGACATCGCATTGAAGACATTATGTCTGCATGTTTACTGCACCTGCAGTCTCTGGACAGTCGTGAACTTTAGTCAGACGCAATCGCGCTCCAAAGGACATGTGAATGAATTGACAAGCTTACAGCCATTTTTGGACTTTCCATTTATGGTGGAAACGATGTCCAACCACCATCAACTGCTACAATAACTGCTTCATTTGGATCGGGAAAGGCCCCGGTCGACTCTGTACCTACAGGACATGGGGGCCTTCTCATTCTGCCATTTGGATCTGCTTGGAGAATTTATGGCAAGACTAGCGGGTAGATGTGGAGGCAGTGTGGATGGATGTGGCAGAGGGAAAGCGATAGGGCAAATGCAAGTGGCAGAATTCATGGGTTTTGAAGTGTACGAGCCAGGTGGAGGAACACAGGAGCTAGGAAAAACTGTGGTGGGCATGACACGGGGATATGACATGGCGGAAAGAGATAGGTATGCGATGAGGTTTCGGAGTTTCGTGGATTCGGGATTCGGGGTGCCGAGGTGCACATGTACCTGGAACTCCCGATCCTCCAATTTGCGATGAGCTCCGATTCCATAAGCTAGCCCCTACCGGCTAGAACCTGAACCATATGACAACTGCCTCCTTGTGACCGTAGTTAAACCCTCCATCGGAGTTTCCGCGTTCACGATGACACGATGTTTGTGTCCACGGGACTTGCGATTTTTCGATTGTCGATGCGCCTTCCGTGCTAGCCCTTCGACTAGGCTCGGGTCCAAGGACCATTACCATATGCCCTTGACCATACTCTCCATCGGGATTTTGCGGTTTGTGATGTTAACGAGCACGCATCCTCCGGACTCGCGATTCCCCGATCCCCGATGGCTCGTGGCCGTTGACCTGTCAACGGTCCGCTCCCCGTCGCGAAAGCCTGCCACCTGTCCTCCACGATTGACAGTTGTTCCCCACTGATCTGGAAATCGTGTATCGCGATTCTGCAACGCACAAAACTCTCTCTCCCAGGATCTCCGATATCCCGATTCCCGATGAATCCCTCTTGTGGATCTTTCGCCGCTTCTCATGTTCATGATCAGGCTCGCTTGCTTGACTCGGGCCCCTTGGCAGATTTCTTCTGTGTGCTGCGCTTGGGCACTTATCGCGCAGTCCTGCAGACCCGCGTACCTTTGTTTCCCGATACCATAATTGTTGCTAACATTAGGCTCCATGGGGGATAGAGTTGTCCCTGTGATGCTCTAAGGACTCATTTTGCAGTTCTAGTGCCTCGTTGTTGGGCTATGGAGTCATTATTAGGCCGCAAAAATTAAAACGGAAATGAACTAAGAAACAAAAAGAACAATATTTACAAACAAAGGAGCCATCGGAGGCTCAGACAAAACATTTCTTCAGGAAGTGCCCATTCACTGGGCTGCTAAAAACTTCTTCACCTTCCAAATCTCGCAACCTATATGTGTTATTTGAGAAAGTCTCGAAGATTCTGAAAGGCCCTATCCACAGGGCTTCAAATTTGTTGTGTTTGCCCTTATCTTGTTTAGGAGCATCCCATTTCAGCACCAGGTCTCCTATCTAGAACCGATCCTTCTTGGCCTTCTTATCGAAGACTTGCTTGATCTTTTGCTGATGGTTCTGAATTATGTCCACTGTCTGCTCCCTAGCCTGTTGGACCTCTACTAGCTGATGAATCCTTCTAATCATGTCGTTGGGCTCTTCCTGATAATCCTGGAGGAATTTCGCTACAGGAATGGACAGTTAAGAAGGGAAGACGGCTTCGGCTCCGTAGACTAACTGGAAAGGGGAGAGATCTATAGATCTCTTTGTAGTCACCCGATCAGCCCATAGGGCAAATTTCAACTTTGAATTCCAAGCCTTTTCATTGTCTTCCAACAACCTTTTGATGATCCTTATCAGGCTTTTGTTGGAGGATTCCGCTAGACCATTGCCCTGTGGATAATATGGGGTGGAGTGAATCAATTTGATCCTGAACTGTTCACAGAACTTGGCTAGTGGTTCAGATCCAAAAGCGGCTACATTATCGGTGACAATCTTATTTGGGCAGTCGAACCTTGTGATGAGGTCCTCCAAGAATCCAATGATTACCTTGTGGGAAGCACTCCTGGTGGGGATAGCTTCAATCCACTTGGTAAAGAAATCTGTAGCAGTCAGGATCCACCTGTGCTGGCCACTAGAAGCAGGGTGAATTTCTCCAATGAAATCTAGGCCCCACTGCTGGAAGGGCCCTGAGACCACCACCGGTTTTAACGGCAGAGACCTGAGCTACTGCTTTCCTGCAAATTTTTGACATTTGATGTAGGCTCTAACCCTCTTGCAAACATCAGTGAACATGGTAGGCTAGTAGTACCCAGCCCTGAGGATTTTGTGGGCTGTGGCTCTCCAGAAATGGTGCCCTCCACACAGGCTGCTGTGAAATTCAGCCACGATCATCTCAGACTCTGGTGGACTTATGCATTTTAAAAGCACCCCGAGTGGGTCTTTCCAATATAATAATTGATCGATTAGGCAGTATCTGACTGCTTTGAGATTTAGAGCTCTTTCTTTGCTTCTTTGCAGGTCGTCTGGAGGTCGCAGCTCCTGTAGAAAGTATATGACATCCTTATACCAAGGACATAGAGCCAATGGGAGCTCCCTCCGATGGTCTACGTCAGGCAGTCGATCCTGCTGAATACCTGAGCATTCGTTGATGAAACTTATCCCCAACGCTTGGAATTTTTCTTCAGCCAACATCTTGGCTAAACCTTGACCTTTGATCAATTTGGTAGGCCTTATCTCCAGGTCGAATTCCAGGATTTTGGCTATCCATTTTCTCCTTCTCCCGTCCATATCAGGCTGAATAAGAATGTCTTTAACAGCAGCCGAGGGGACATAGGCGATGATCTTTGACTGCAGGATGTAGGCTCTAAAAGATTTGAGAGATTTTACTAGAGCATAAGCCTGCTTTTCCATAGTGTCATACCTGACTTCGGCATCCCTCAATGCTCGACTGAAATAAGCAATAGGCTACTCTAGCAAACTGTCATTTGTCTGTAATAGAATAGCAGCCAATGTGTCAGGTGAGGCAAAGGAGAAAATAAAGAAATCCTTTGAGTAGTCGGGACTGATAAGCACAGGAGCTTCAGTCAGGGCCTTCTTGATTTGTTCAAAGGAATGTTGTGATTGAGGGGTCCACCTTACTTCATTCTCTTTCTTTAACATGGTTGTTATAATATTTACCTCCTCGGCAAAGTTAGGCACAAACCTTCTCAGAAAATTAATTTTGCCGAGGAAATATTGGACCTCCTTCCTGGACCTCGGGATTGATAAGGCTTGTATCGCCTCAACTCTGCTGGGGTCAATCCTGACTCCTTTTGTTGATACTATGTGGCCTAGTAACTTTCCCTCCTGCAGGGCGAATAGAGATTTCTTGGGGTTTAATGAAATACCAAACTTTCTACATTTCAAGAAAACTTTCCTAAGATGGCGACAGTGTTCTTTATCAGATTTTGAAAATACTGTGATGTCATCCAGATAAACGACCACAAATTTATCCTTTTCCCCAACGAAAGCTATGTACATGGCATGCTGGAAAGTCGCCCCTGCATTCATTAGTCCAAATGGCATCTTGGCATACATGAATGTGCCCCATGGAGTGGTGAATGTCGTCTTTTCCCTGTCCTCAGGAAAAACAGAGACCTGATTGTAGCCAGAGAAACCATCAGCCATGGACATCCTGGAAGCTCCTGTCACCCTCTGCAGTATATGTTCCATCTTTGGAAAGGGGTAGTTATCCTTCTGTGAGCTCCTGTTCAGGTTTCTGAAGTCTACGCAGAGTCGGATTTCTCCATTCTTTTTCCTTACTGGCACCAAGTTGTCCACCCACTCTGAATATCTTAGTGGCATAATGATCTGAGCTTGAAGAAGCTTCTTCACTTCCCTCTCCATGATAGGCAGTGGCATGGGATTAATCTGTCTCAGCTTCTGCCTGAACGGATTTGCCTCCTCCTTTAATGGAATTTTATGCTCGATGATAGAGGTGTCATAGGTTTTGAGGCCTTCGTAGGTCCAGGAAAACACATCAGAAAATTCCCTCAAAAGTCCAATGTATCCGGACCTCTGCTCCTCTATCAGACGCTTTGACAATTTGACAAACTTGGGCTCACCCTCGGTCCCAATGTTGCACTGAATAGTACCGGCGTCCTCCTCTGAGACTTTTCCCTTTAACGATACGTCATTTCCATCAAAAAGTATTTCCAAAGGAACCAGTCCTCTGGGAATGTGGTTGTTGGGAAGTTGTACAATGTCACTCCCTGCAATCTTGTTCAGAAAATCACCCCCATCAAGCTCTTCCTCTGAGACGGCATCTTGGTCAATGTGCATTTCTGAAAATTCCTCGACAGTCTCCAAGAACCTCTTGACCTCGAGATCGTCCCTGAATACCTTCCAATGTTTGACGTTGTCAGGTATGGAGGGCCTGTATTTTACCTCTACCTCATATCTGAATTTGGGCGACAAGGGTACTTTGAAATTGCTAGACGATGTAGCCAAGGAATATGCCATTGTGTTCTCCTCTCTTGGGATGAATGAAATGTTGAATGCTGAGAAGAAACTATCGACTAGGTCCCATACCTCATTTCTGTAGCTTCTGAGTCGAGGATGCTTAGCTTGATAAGCATTCCTGATCTGCTGAAATACCAACTCTGCATCACCGAACACTGCTACTTCCTGAATTCCCATTTCCCTCGCAGCTCTCAATCCCAGAACAAGAGCCTCATACTCTGCCACATTGTTGGTAGCTTCAAATTCTAATTTGTATGACAGAGATATGGTTTCCTGAGCAGGTGACATGAAAACCACCCCAGCTCCAGCACCTTCCCTGGAAGAGGCTCCATCAAAGAACAGTTTCCAAACGGGGGTGATGGAGGGAGGAATTTCGGGGGAAATGGTGGGCTACTTTTTGAGTCTAAGAGGAGGTTCGGGAGCATGAGTGAGTTGGAGAAGACTGGAACCTAAGTCGGTGTCCAAGGCAAAGATGGGATGGTTGGTAGGGTTGGCTTCATCAATGATTATGTAGGCCAGTTGGGCTTCCCTGTATAGTCTTCTATGCTCTCCCCCAAACACTGGGATAGTAGCATATGTGAGGTCCATCTGCAAGGTTCCCCTCAGTCTTTTTATCCAAGATCTTGATAATAGCATACCGAACTTGGGGGGAACATCAGCTACTACAATATCCATAACCACACTCTTCATGGGCAGTTGAAACAAGGTCACAACCAGGTCTTTGATAACTCCAAGACACTGAACTCTCCTAGAGTCGAAGGAATAAAGGTGATATAGGCTCAGGTAACTTCTAGCCCTAACTCCTCCATGACAGTTTTGGGCATGAGGTTGTGAGAGGCCCCTGAATCCATCAAGCAGTTGTGCAACACTTTATCATGTACGTTCAGGGATGTGTAGAAAGGGGGGGATGAGTCATCTCTATTTTCTACCATGGGGCCCAGGACAACTGTTGGCTTTTCATCTTGGAGGTTTATGGAGTCTGAAGGAAGGCATGAGGCTTCAGACTGTAAAAGTTCAGAGAAGCACCTTTTGAATTCTTCATGTTTAATCAACTCAGTGAGGGGCATAGGGATCCTAATCTTTTGGATCTCATGCTCGAAGTTAAAAGAAGATGTAGGCTTTGGAACTTCTTTTGTTTCAGGAACATGATTATGGAAAATGGGAGAGAGGGGTTGGGCCTTCTTACCTCTATGACCATCTACCACTGCGGTAGTAGGATTTTCTGTTCTAGTGGACTGCTCAGGAATATCAGGTGTTGTTGTCCTTTTGTTGGACCTCAGGTTGTACCTTCCTTGACCACCTCCAGCCTTCTCTCCCTTGCTCAATTCATTTAGTTGACTGTCCATGAGAGACTCCTCGTATGCTAATTGAGTGAGATGAGGAAAAGAAGGAGTATCTCCAGAGCAATGTATTTCAGGCTCAAGTTCATCTATTTCCCCTTCTTCTCCCTCAGCCACAAAATTGTTCTGAAAAGGTGCCTGAATTTTTTGGTCATCTCTGTCTCTCTGCAACATGGGGGAAGTGATATGGTTAGGCCTCTGAAAACCTCCTTTGTTTTTGGCGCTCTGAGGGCCCTTGTACGCTTGCCTCCTCTCCACCTTCATTCTTTCCATCTCTGCAGATAGAGACTTCACCATTTTGGTCAGTTCATCTACTTGAATGTGGGGCACCGATGGGCCAGAAGTTGAGGCTTCGGATTGTCCTTTTCTCCTACCCGTGCCAGCCTCGTTCCTCAATCTATCGGCTGTTAATACATTGGATTCCACTTCTATGGATGCATCTTGCATTTGAGCCAAGGAGGCGTCTCTTCTTTCTCTCAATAAAAGACAGAAATCGGGCCCAAACGCACTAGCATAGGACATCATGGCCGAGGCTTCTGATGGCTTTATTTCATCAGGAATCTTATTGTACATTTTATTGAATCTTTTGGAGAAGTCAGAGACAGACTCTCCTTCCATATTCTTCAAAGACCCGAACTCAGTCATATAATACATGAAATCCTTCTTATATCCCCACTGCCTCAGGAAAGCATTATCCAGGGCTTCGATTCCAGCAATAGATCCGAGAGCTAATCCTCTAAACCATTTCCTTACCTCACCATCCAGGCTCTGGACAAAAACCCTCATCCAGACATCTTCATTTCCAATGTTCAGGTTGTCTGCATAACTGTAGAAAGCAGCCAGGTTTTCTTCCACAGTTATGTCCCCTTCCCCGGTGAACTTGGGCATATATTTCAAGTAATCTCCAGTAGGGAAAGGATTCGTGGGCTGAGGTAAGATCAAGGGAGCATACCTAGCAGCAACTATGGCATCCATTCTATTTGGAGGGGGATTAGCACCAGCCATAGGAATATTAGGTGGGGGAGAATTTGGAGGAGAAGGAGTTCGCGAAGGGGCTACGGGGGATGAATCTCGGAGTGGGGTGGGAAACAAGAGGTGATTCAGGGAACGGGCTACCGAGCTCAAGTCAGAAGGTGCTCCTCCTTGTGCAGGAGTGGGGAACTCTTCTGCGTTCCTGGGTCTACGCCAGGGTATAGCTTCAGGAGAGAGGGGAGTGACAAGGTCTTGACCCTCCGGTCCCAGACCAACAGAGGAAAACTCGACAGGAACACTCCCAAAATTTAGGAAATGAGGAACTGCAGAGACAGGCCTGTCAAATAACTGAGGAGAAGAAAAAGGAGCTCCAACAGAAGGATATGGTGGATTACCTGGTTCAATGATGGACGCTTCTTCTTCAGAGGCCTTTCCCTTTCTGAGCACCGCCTCTGGATCTGTTTCAGGCGTAGCTAGAGGCAATTGTGGATGCGACCGCGTATTCCTACCCCTGAAAGCCACAATTAATAGAGCAGGTTCTCCCCAGTGGAGTCATCACAATGGAGTCGCCAGGTGCATATGAGAAATCTTGAAAGGCTCTGATAATCCGATGCACCTCCAGATTCAGAGGCTCAATGTCATTCTACCCAGGGAAAATATTCAATTTCATCCCCGGCAACGGCGGCAGAAATGTTAGCGTCAAAAGTCACTCCTGGATCGTTGGCAGGAGTAGAGCCCAACGCCCATCAATTTACAGTCACGATTTTTTTATGAAGGGGTGATCAAATGGAGATAAATACTCGAGGAGATATTACTCTAACTCAGGGACTGGGTCTGGTACGTAAATAACAAAGGAGGTCTGGAATCCTAACTTCAGCCAGTAGGTTGATTAAAAGATGAGTAGGTGGAAGACTTAGGAGAAAATGAACAAACAACTTTGGGCAACAAGCTTTCGGCAGTTTGCGGAAGAAAGACTCTGAATGCAAGATCCTCTTGGTTCAGGGTCTCAAGAAACTGAAAGGGGACTTGACTGGATCCGCCAATTCCAAGTCGCTCAGCGCAGGGAAATCACAATGACCGATTAGAGACAGCGCAACTATCATAGTGATCCATTACAACATCATCCTATAATAGCTACAGCTCGACTGGATCCTCCAATTCCGAGATGCTCTAACACACTATAACAAATATGTAAAGAAACTGGCAAGAAGTCTCAGAAGTCTAAAAATAACTAGAAAATAGTGCTTCATTAAAGTTTTACAATCGGGAGCTCTGCTCAACCATTGATGCCTACAAAATGTGAGAAAACTCCTATAAATACTTAGAGCAAAGACATAGAAGCCAATTCGAGACATCGCATTGAAGGCATTACGTCTGCATGTTTACTGCACCTGCAGTCTCTGGACAGTCGTGAACTTCAGTCAGACGCAATCGTGCTCCAAAGGACCTGTGAATGAATTGACAAGCTTACAGCCATTTCTGTACTTTCCATTTATGGTGGAAACGATGTCCAACCACCATCAACTGCTGCAATAACTGCTTCATTTGGATCGGGAAAGGCCCCGGTCAACTCTGTACCTACAGTACATGGGGGCCTTCTCATTCTGCCATTTGGATCTGCTTGGAGAATTTATGGCGAGACTAGCGGGTAGACATGGAGGCCCTGTGGATGGATGTGGCAGAGGGAAAGCGATAGGGCAAATGTAAGTGGCAGAATTCATGGGTTTTGAAGTGTACGAGCCAGGTGGAGGAACACAGGAGCCGGGAAAAGCTGTGGTGGGCATGACATGGGGATATGACGTGGTGGCAAGAGATAGGTATGCGATGAGGTTTCGGGGTTTCGGGGATTCTGGATTCGCGTTGCTAAGGTGCACATGTACCCAGAACTCCCGATCCTCCGATTTGCGATGAGCTCCGCTTCCATAAGATAGCCCCTACCGGCTAGAACCTGAACCATATGAAAACTGCCTCCATGTGACCGTAGTTAAACCCTCCATCGGAGTTTCGGAGTTCACAATGACACGATGTTTGTGTCCATGGGACTTACGATTTTTCGGTTGCCGATGCGCCTTCCGTGCTAGCCCTTCGACTAGGCTCGGGTCCAAGGACCACTACCATATGCCCTTGACCATACTCTCCATCGGGATTTCATGATTTGTGATGTTAACGAGCACGCATCCTTCGGACTTGTGATTAACCGATCCCCGATGTCTCATGGCCGTTGACCTGTCAATGGTCCGCTCCCCGTCGCGAAAGCCTGCCACCTGTCCTCCACGATTGACAGTTGGTCCCCACAGATCTGGAAATCGCGTATCGCAATTCTGCAATGCACAAAACTCTCGCTCCTAGGATCTCTGATATCACGATTCCCGATGAAGCCCTCCTGTGGAGCTTTCACCGCTTCTCATGTTCATTATCAGGCTCGCTTGCTTGACTCGGGCCCCTTGGCAGATTTCTTCTATGTGCTGCGCTTTGGCACTTATCGCGCAGTCCTACAGACCCGCGTACCTTTGTTTCCCGATACCATAATTGTTTCTAACACCATTGAAAATATATTTTTCAATAGTACGATACTTATGGTTCTTAGAGAGGAAGTTTCTATACTCATCAAACACCTCCTTTCCTAAACGTTTTGACCGACGAGATTTCATCTTAGGACCACAAACTGGACATGCAAATTTACCCTTTGTTTGAAGACCTGCAACAGATGGATTAATGTGAATTATTAATATATGAAATGATTATTTAAACAACATGCATGGTATATTCAATTAATTATATACTATTCAAGCGTGAAATATGGATATTACATACCACAAAAATGTGTTAGTCCTTGGGCATCATGAATTGTCCATAAAAGTATTCCACGGCATTGAAATCTCTTCTGCCCAATTGGTTTATAGATGTCATACATAGTGATGCCCTCCCATAACTTTAGTAGCTCGTTGATAAGAGGCTCGATATACACATTCATATATTTAACTGTGTACTTACCTAATTGTTTGAAATTACACGAAATTACTACCATGGTATGTATATATACATAAATAAATAAATAAAATATGTTATGCAAAAAAAAGAGAAAAATGAAAAATTTTAATTAGAAAAATTAATGTAAACAAATACCTGGAATAATCATTGTCAACATTATGTGCTCCCTCTTTATTGGCATCCAAGGAGGAATTTTATTGTTGATAACAAAAATAGGCCACACCGAGTAAACAGATTGAAGCTCTCCAAATGGATTAACACCGTCAGTTTCCAATGAAAGCCTAACATTACGAGGTTCATCTGTAAATTCTTGTCATTTTGAAGCAATTTCCTTAAATGCATAACCATTTGCAGGCATTCTAAGAATGCCATCTTCAATTCTCTTTCATGCATGGTGATCCCTAAACTGTGCGATGCTTTCGCACCTGAACAGTCGCTACAAACGTGGAATTATGGGAATATGTTGGAGAACCTTTCGAGGGACCATTTTTGTTACTTGATAGGTTCTATATCTATTGATACCACATACCGGGCATTTTGTTTTTGACACATGTTGTCCATAATATATAATATTATCATTAGTACACGCATCTATACTTTGATACTCCATTCCAATGTCTTTCATAAAGGCATGTAAATCTCGATATGTGCGAGGTAAAATATTTGACGAGGGTAATAGAAATTCACCTAACAATCTAAAACATAAAAAATAAATAGTTAATGTAAAGAATAGTAATTGTAAATATTGCATTTTTATTTTACACATAAATTAACGCTAAAAAAAATGAGGAAAAGTCAACCTTTATGTAGATGTGATGAAACATATTACATACCTTAGGATCTGTGTCATACAAGTGTTCGACAAATTATTCGTAACTTTCAAGTTCACCAGCAGCAAAATAGTGGAGACAATATTTTCTCTTGACCCTTTATAAAGTCGTTTATTTTTCTTTTCAATCAGAGGTTCATCATAAATACCATCATTATTGTCCCCATGATCCTCATCTGGATGACTGAATAAGTCTTGGATAATTTGATTTTGTTGGACAA
>JZKD02S1962423.1:545021-555459 GCA_000966675.3 Picea glauca
TAAATAATTAATTTTTCCTAACATGTTAATAACTAAACAAAAATTGGTCTAATGATATTAATTAAGTATTTATTAATTAATTAAAGGTTATAACTTTGATTAATTAATTAATTAAATACCTCTTACATTTAATAACATGATTATTAAATTTAAAAGATTAATAAGTTATATTGTGTAAATTGAAAAGGTTACGTACACGGAAAGGGATAACATATTAATTACAAAAGGATAAAATAATAAAAAGGATAAGGGGCATTAACGATGAAAGGATAAGATAAGGTAATAAATGGGTTAGGTAGGGAAGTAAATGAGGGGGAAGTCGGTGAAGGAGGAATATGGAGGGGAAGGAGGTTTACGGGAGGGGCATTCTACGGGAGATTGGGGATGGATTTTTGGGGCTCTTGGATTTGCAGAGAGAATGGGAGTTTTTGAGTGGGATTGGATCAGTTCAGGCGCCAGGTTGTTGGAGGTTTTCGGCACGGGGGCCAGGATATCCATATGATATCCTGGAGCTAGGTAGTTGTCCTAGTTGGCAGGGAGGATAGTAGGTTTGGGCAGTGTTTACATAGTTCAGCAACGGTCAACCAGGCAAGCAGAAAACAAAGGAGGGTTAGCATCAGACCTAGGTATGTTAAATAATGTATTTGTTTTATTTTGCTATAAAATTTTATTAATTGTTGATAAATTTATATGCGAATGTGCTCAATTAAAGAAATTTTTGAATTTTACTGCTATGTTGTAGAATTAATGGATGTTTAATTTAATATGGCCACTACACTTGGTCAAATACTAGGTGACCATTGGGATGGGGAAAACCTAGTTTCCATAATGTCGCAAGTGCGACGAATATTTTACCTACGTCGCAAGAGAGACAAAAATCCAATGTCGTCGTAAGAGAGACATGTGTTTGTAGTGCGTCGCAAGAGCGATGTTATCGGGAAATATGGAGAAAAAAATTTAAAATTTCCTCTATTTTTCAACAGTATTGCCAATTTTGTCCCTAACGTCGCAAACAAAACGTCGAAATTTTTCCAATATGTACTAGTGGGGAAATTTCAGCAAGTACATCTTCTTGGGAAAAGTGTGAACCTCTCTTGGGTGATAGTCTTCTAGGGTTTGAGAGAACCCTTTTGTGTGCTAGGTTTTCTTGGTGGTGGATGTCTTTCTCTCGAAGAATATAGCAAAGGATTGGTTGGGTTTTCTTCCCTTGTTGAGAAGGGTTTCCCAAGATACTTCTTATGTACTTGTGCATGGTGTTTCTTCTTGTGATATTGGTTTTCACAACAAAATTGTTTATGGTTTAAGAAAATGCTAAAACGGAATCAACTTCATGCTTAAACCTTTCCTATTGAAAAATCAATAGTAGTCATCCAATGAACCAAGAAACAGTCTCTCTACTATTGGGTAGACATATAAACATTTTGAAACCCAAGTGTAGTTTATAACAGTCATGACAAGGGAGAACAGTGTCTGAACAACCAGGTGGGTGAGACAACTCAGTAAGTGGGGTTTATAACATGAAACCAAAATCTCCAACAAGGTTTGAAACAGTAGCTTCCAAGGTGGTCGCTAGGTAAAACCCAACTTTGCATTCATTCAAACTTTGGAATGGCATCTCGACAGGGCCACAAATATCTTGTGAATGGAGTAGGAGGTAAGAATAACCACAAAGAGAAACTAGAACCCGAATGTCCCTCTTTTTTTTACCATGAAAAACCCTCCAAGATTATACCATGAGACATGGGTGAAAAAAAAAATTGCCATGAAATATCAACAACAAGGAGCAATAATAACCATCATCCATCCTGGGCACAACCACCGAATAACTTCAACATGAAGGATCATTAAACAAACAAAATCGCAACATTCAAAACGCCAACCAATTTCATTTGCATAGATAGAATACACATCCAACCACCATATATTTCAAAAAGCAAGCACTTTGCATACGAATTCTAAGATCCAACATAGAGATTCTATCCAGAACGAGGCTAGAATGATGAATGGAAGGGCGAGAGTTACCACACCTATGAGGAAAATGTCGAAAAGAACCAATAACCACCACTATTCTCCAATGGCCAAGATAAATGGAGGTAAACTAACCAGATCAACCAAATTTGCAACAAAGTGAGGGTGGTGAGCTCGAGGTGTTGGTAAGAACGATGTGTTGTAAATGCACGTCGCTTCTCCACCTTCCCATTAATTTCCATCAACCATAGCTAGGGTGGAATACATTCAAACTCCATTAAGCACATTAATCAACCATACAAATCCAACATGTCACTTTCATTTTGTCATATTGAAACGAAAACCCTCCTATACCATAGTTTTACATCAGCACCATAATCTCATATGCCCCATTTTTAATTGTAACATTCCCTTATTTGCAAGGATTGAATGGACCTAAAACAATTGTATAACCCATAACTATTTCCCACATTATATAACTAATATCATGAATGTAATATACCATGAATTCAACATGTTATAACCAAAGTGAGTGTGAGTTGAAATCCAAATTTTAACCATATGCCAAAGCATATGTATCGCAGTTATAACCCAATGCTTGTCACTTTCTTTTGACTTTTAAAATACCATCCCTTATCATCATTAATTTCATGTGATAATTTGTTTGAATTCTTGTGTTTTCTCAAACTGTAATATGCTTAGTAAAGTCGTCATGAATGCAAATTAGAGAAGTGTTTCCTTTTCACCATGATATACAAGGGGGTCCCACCTATCTAGTATATTATTAAGTACATGTATATAAATAAATAGGTATTGCAACCCATTTGTAGGAAGGGGTATTATGTTGCACTTATTGGCGTCAATAGATTGCTCAGAAGTAATAGTGATAAGACTCCATATGAATTGTGGAAAGGAAGATTGTCCAATGTCAAGCACTTTAGAGTTTTCAGAAGTAAGTGTTACATAAAAAGAGAAGATAATGGGGTTGAAAATTTGACTCTCGGGTAAATGAAGGCATACTTGTTGGATACTCATGCAAAATCAAGGCATACAAGTGTTATAACCTAATAATCAACAAGATACTCGAAAGAATAAATGTAACTATCGATGAAACAAATGTACTAAATACCAGGAAGGAAAGAAGAAATTCAAAAGAGTAGGAAGAAGATGAACTAAATCAAGAAGAAGAAGTAGAGAAAGAAGAACAACTAGAAGACATGCAACCAGAAGTAGAGCAAGAAGAAAGGGAATACAACCAGCAATAACTTCATACATCTTCTAACACACCTAAATGTTGGTACCAGAAGAATCATCCACCAGAACAAATGATTGGGGATAAAAGTGTTAGAGTAGAAACCAGAAGAAGCAAACAAGCACATACACCGGAACAAGGACATTTCCCATTGTTGTCCATAGTTGAACCAAGTAACTTTGAGGAAGCCAGAAATGATGAACATTGGATCAAGGCCATGGAAGAAGAAATAAATCAAATACAAAAAAATGAGACATGGGAACTAGTTCCAAGACCTAAGGACAAACTTAATATGATTGGTACAAACTGGGTGTTCAGAAACAAACTAAATGAAGATGGACAGGTAACTAGAAAAAAAGAAAGTTTAGTATGCAAAGGATATGCTCATGTTGAAGGAACATATTTTGAAGAAATGTTTTCTCCTATGGCCAGAATGGAAGAAATTAGAATGATCTTGGCCTATGCATGTTCCAAAATAATTAGAGTGTGTCAGATGGATGTAAAATTAGCATTTCTAAATGGATAATTAGAAGAATAATTCTACATAAAACAACCAAAAGGGTTCCTACTATAATAAAAGGAATATTATGTTTGGAGATTGAAGAAAGCTCCATATGGACTTAAGCAAGCCCCCAAAGCATGGTACTCAATATTGGACAAGTACTTATAGCAACAAGGATTCAGAAAGAGAAGTGCAGATAGCAATATATATATATATATATATATATATAAGTGGATCAAGAAAATGTACTTATCATTGTAGTATACATGGATGACATCATATTTGGAAGTGATGATGATAGTTTGAGTTGAAATTTTTCCAAGGACATGCAAAGTGAGTTTGAAATGTCCCGACTTGGTGAGTTGACTTTCTTCTTGGGACTCCAGATATATCATATAGATGAAGCCATTTTCATTTCCCTAACCAAGTACATCAAGGAAATTCTAAAGAAGTTTGAAATGGAAGATTGCAAACTGTAAATACTCCTATGGTGATTGGTTGCAAGTTGAACAAATATGATTAATCTAAAGAAGTATATCAGAGACAATATATACCAATGATTGGTAGTTTACTCTATGTGAAAGATTCAAGACCAGATGTGATGCAAGAAGTTGGACAGGTTGCAATATTTCAAGTAGCACCAAAGGAAACCCATGATATAGCAGTGAAGAGGATCTTCAGATATCTCAAAGGAACAACAGAGTTTGGACTATGGTATCTGAAATTGAATGAGTTGACTATAGTCTCCTACACAGATGCATATTGGGAAGGAAGCATTGATGACAAAAGAAGTACGATTGGAGCATATTTATACTTTGGTGATTTTCTAGTGTCCTATTTGAGAAAGTAGTCTTAAGTATCCTTTTCAACAACAAAAGAATAATATATTGCAACAACAACATGTTGTACTTAGGTGCTCTGGATGAACTAAACCCTGCAAGACATATAAGTAGAATATGGCGAGCCTATTTCGATATTTTGTGACAACACCAGTGCCATAAACATCTCCAAGAATCCAGTGATGCATTCCAATACCAAGCATATTCCTATCAAGTACCACTTTCTTTGGGAACATGTCACATAGAAGAGTATTAGGTTGGAGCTCATTGGGACAAAGAAACAAATAGCGGATATCTTCACCAAGCCTCTCCCAAGGGAAACCTTTGAGTATCTTCGACATAAATTGGGATTAGTTTCTAACCCACATTGATTTACACACCATCTAGCAAAGAAGAAAGGAGTATAGATATTTTTAGAATAAGATATATTTTCAAGGGGAGTTACCCTTTTCCATTGATGTCAAAGTAGGAGAGTAATATAAGAAGCATGAAGACAGGGAGATAAATGATCACAAGGGGAGTGTGAGTGTTGCAATAAATGCCAAAGGAGGAGATTGTTGGGAAATTGGTTGGTATTGATGTCAACTATAGAATAAGCCCCAAAGCAAGTCTAGAATCCCCTAGGTGATGGGAATATGCTTTGAATAATCCTACAGGAAGCCCTAGTAGTAAAGAAAAGAAGTTCCAGTGTATGGTCGAGAAGTCCCAAATGGGTTCCCCATAGTTGATTGAAGAAAACGAGTATTAAGGACATCACAAATGCATGAAAAAACTCCATGATTTGAAATCCCTCATTGAGATGGTCCCAACGGTAGGTGGAACGCCATTTTTTTCCTCACGATGGAAGTGTTATGCCCTTTCAAAGATGATTATGTGATTTTTCCCCATTGCATGAGTCAACCCCTAAAGAAGGAATGGTTAAAATTAAAATTAAAAATTCTTGTGTAAAGTCATCCCTAATGGTAAAATTAAGTAAAGGGATATTGATTAAACAAGTCAGCCCCATTTGGAATTAAATTTGAAAATTACATTGTAACTAAAAGTTGAATTCAACCCTATTTGACGCCCTAAAAGGAGGGTCAAGTTGAGTATAAATAAGGTTCTATAATCCTCATTCTATAGATATAATCAAGAAAATTATATGAGGCATCAAGGGAGAGATATCTAAAGCAGTAAGTCTGAGAGATCTGAGGGTGTGTTATCTGAGGCAGCAAGGCCGAGTTTCAGGGGCATATCTGAGGCCTCTTTTGAAGTTGATCTGAGGAAAATTTATGGGGTATATTTGATGAGTTTCAGACCTATTATAAGGCCTATTATGTGGTATAAATAAGGTGCAAGTCTAAGGTAGCTAAGCGCGAGATTGAGGAAAATTTTCATACCTACATTGAGACAGTTTTGAAGGCATATCTAAGGTGCATTCAAACCATGATTCTGAGGCCTATTCTAAGGTAATTAAAAGACCAAACTTAAGGCTAGTTTGAGAAGTGTTTCAAGATACTTTTTGGGTATGTTTGTGGGATGTCCAATTACTGATTCCAAGGTCTATTTTGGATATACAAGAGTATAGTTTGGTAGGAAAGTTTCAGGAGTATTTGTTATCTAGTTTCAGACCTAGTTAGAGGTTCCCCTTTTTGAATCAGTTACAAATTTGTTTGAAGCAAAGGATAAGCCAAGATGTTACAAGAATAAAATGACTCAGAAAAGGTAAAGAAGACAACATATGAATGCTACAGATCAAGGGTGATATGATCAATATTGCATCTATTAGGGAAATGTGTTTCACCTTGCAAAGGTGAAGTGTAATATGGAAAATAATGTGAGTTTTGTAATAATATTTAATTGGAATTGGAGTCCTTGAAATCTAGGTGGTACTCAAGAATATTGGTGTCTTCAATTTGTCAGTTGATTCCTAAGAAGTGTGAGTTGTAGATCACAAGGGGTTTGGTGCCTCCTTCTAGTTGGTGCTAGAAAATTTAAGCATATGGTGCCTCCTTCCAGTTGGTGCTTCTAATGGATGTAATCTTCTGAAATAATAAAAAGCATTATGTGGTTTTCTCCCATTTGGGTTTCCACGTAAAATCCTTGTGCTCTGTGTATATATGATTGTTTGTTCCAATATACGATATCTTGAATGATATTATAAGTAGAAAGAATAAAAAATTGTTTATATTGATTCACCCCCCCCCCTCTCAGTATCCCTGAATATACCAACAGTGTGAAATTCTTAGGTAAGTGAAGGTATGCTTATTTTTCTTTTATTTAATATAATTTCATTGGATATTATGGATTTGTATTTGGAAATTCACTTAGGCATATGTCCTGCTTCATCACGTTTTCTTCCATTTCTCAAGGGTGGACTATCGCTTCAGTTTGGGGGGGAATACAATCACCTTTACATTTCATAGTATTCCCTCACCATCTTATCCATATCTAATCCAATATCCATGAATGATAAGGATTCAACACTACCAACAATAGAACATCATGTTGCTACCACACAAGAACCAACAGTAAAATACCTTGTTGCTACCACACAAGAACCAGCAATAAAAGACCTTGTTGCCGCCACACAAGAACCAGAAGTAAGGGAAAAAGAAGGTATTTGTGTTGATCCACAAGAACAAACAAACAAAAAATAAACAGTTGAAGGCGACATCCAACATTTGCTAATGCCATATCTTTATTTCCTAATCTATGAGCATTTTTCAGGTCCACTACATTAAAAAATGGTTTTGAGCAACATATTTTCCAATAAATCATAGCCCTTCTATAGATTAACAAAACATTGTTTTATTTTCATTTCCATACAAAAGCTTCAGTTTGGGGAAGGGGAAGGAAAACGGTCATGTGGAGAGGAATGAGCTTCCCCACAAGAACCTACAGTAGAAGAAGTTGTTGTAGAAGCCATTCCTATATGTTGTCACACAAGAGGACACAATTTTGGTATGTACAACAACAATTGTCAGTGTGTAAACAACAACAAGAATTTTTTGACATAAGAAATCCATATTACTAATACCCAAGAACCTCCAATAGGAAGTTGTTTTTTCATTACAAAAGAACTAGTATCATGTCACAAAATATCACAATGTCATGAGTTATAATTTACTATTTCTACTCATGTTATAACATTGTTGTTGTTTCTTTGGTTTTATATATTATGTGCAGAAATTGATTTGTTTATATCTTGATATATGTGCATCATATGGTCATGATTTTTGGTGAGGAGAAGCAATAAAATAGGTCAAGAATGGTTGCAAAATTTCATATAAAAGAAGTTTTTAATTTGAGAGAAAATGGCTAAAGAAGCTTGTTGCTAATCCTACACCACTCTTGTTGCAACTCACCTGTAGCATATTATTTTCTTATATCTTGAGGGCCATGAACCAGATCATTGTGATTTTCTACGAACAGACATATTAAATTGGGATAAACACAACCACCAAAAATATCCTTAATATGGAGTATTGTTTGCATGAAATAACAATTTTTCAAATCTGTTGCAACTCCATGTGTAGGTTTGTTGCAACTCCATAAGATTTGTTGCAATATTACTAGAATTATTTCAGGATGTTAATGTTGATTTTGAAGGAAGGTTCCTGACAACTCATAGTAAGCATTTGAGGAAAATGAAAAATGTTAACAATAGAAGAAAGGTATGCAGTGGAGAAAGAGAAGTGTCCCTACAATTTGGATGATACAGGGTACTTGGTTGCATGACATGCAACATTTTTCGGATGGGGGGAGATGAAGGGCTCTAGAAATGGAAAAATTTTATACCATCTTTTCCCTACCTTTAACCCCTTTTTCGCTTACTTAGACCTTGTATCAATCCATCATTGTGCGGGATTTAGAATTAATGTGTTTCCATTACATTTCTTTAGTACTTTACATGAATTTATGATTACACATTAGAAAATGATCATATTTTCATTTATCTTTGAGTTAATTCGCAAATATGATGTGCTAGACAGGTTGTTGTGCAGAATGAGATATCACCACAGGATGTATTTTGGTTCCCACTGCTACAAATAGCACACAATTTTTGCAACTCCTTATAGCAGTTGTTGTAAATCTAAACATTGTGCCAACTCTGAGCATTGTTGTTGCAACTCTTAAAATTGCTACAACTCTAGAACATTGCTACAACTTCAAGCACTATTGTTGCAACTTTGAACATTGTTGTAACTCAAGAGCACTGTTACTGCGACTCTGGGATGGTGATGAAACTCTTTCTACAGCTCCCATGTTGTTTCTACAACTCCCACACAATTGTTACAACTCCTTACAATAGTTGTTGCAACTCGTGAGAGAACTATTTTGTGTTGCAACTCGTGATGGAACTATTTTGTGTTGCAACTCATGAGGGAACTATTTTTTGTTGCAACTCATCCAAAGAATGATGCTACAATAAAAACCTTGAACCATCGGGACCGTGAGACCACCAGAACTATGAGCCATGTTGATACTACTCTACATGAAAATTATGGATCCATGCAACAATAATGTTAATCTAAGAAAATTAAAGATATGGAGACAATTTTGTAGTGGCTAACCATGAATCTTGGAATTCTTGGGTAAAATATCATGGAGTTATTTATTATTTGCTAAATGTTAGCAAAAGATATTGGAGTTATTCGCTAATTGTTAGCAAAATATCTTGGAGTTATTTATTAATTGATAATTGTTAGTTGGAAACTATTCATTATTTAGGAAATTGTTTGTAACCATTATGGCTTTATTAAATCCATATGTGGGTTTATTTAGATACTCATTATTTCGAGTTTCCATTAAATTTATGTATAAACGAGAGTACTCTCTCCATTATTCGGAGAGGACTCTTAGATAAATGTCCAAATGACAATGGAATAATTCATTGAGTTTTTATTTTAATTGCAATTTTATAATTTCTGTAGTGTGTGATTTGATTAATTCCTTTAATTTATTTCCCTTACAAATTTTTAATAGATTGATTCATTTTGATTACTTAATTAATTTAATTTATTTATGTTGTAATTTTTTATATATAATAATATGAGCACTATGTTCTATGGAGGCAAGGCCCACTCCAATAGAACAAAGTGTTGTGTAGTATAGATAGTTTCTTTGATTTCTTGTTGTGTAATTTAATTATGTAGTTCTCTATTCATGTAGGATTTCTTTTATTTGATTTTGTAACTAGTTCCTTGATTCAATTTTCTCATGCAATTATATTACTCATGTGATATTGTGTTCATATATTCATACAATTAAGTATTCAAGTTGGATTTCATTTGTTTATTTATTTCTAATAATTGCACTTCAGATAGGGTTGCATTATTTTATGTCATTGAAGAAATGTGCTTAACGCAATGACCATGTTTGTTGGTATGAGTAAAAATAAGGATCATCTTGGTAAGGATTAGATTATATTGGTTTTCTTTCCTTCAATTTATATCTCGTTTGATTTACTTTCCTGAAAGTGTGACATTTAGTTTCTCTACAAGTGTGATTTATTTTCGTATAAGTGTGACATTTACTTTCTTGCTGTTATCCACATTTTTGGTTATCGAGATGATATTATGATTATGTCATGATAATGGAAGATCAAACTCTTCATTAAGAACTTTTTCCTGAAGAAGGTTACACTTGTCATTTTCTCAAAAATCATATTTTGAAAATAGTCCGCAGGCTGCATATATACTCGCCTGCGAAAATCCTTCATTTCCGCAGACTGCATTCAGCTTGACTGCGAACTTTCCGCACGGTGTCAATGATTAGGCTGCGGACATGTTTCTAAAGGAAGAAAATGAATAAGTTCTCAATCCTTCTAGAAGGAATCTTCTAGAAGGGTGAGTTGGAGTTCGAATGGTTGGCAAAATACTGACTTTCCAGATA
>JZKD02S1962424.1:0-11247 GCA_000966675.3 Picea glauca
GTACTGATTATGTTACAAAGTGGGTGGAATCCAAAGCATTAGTGAGAGCCACAGAACAGTCAGTGGTCAACTTCCTCTTTGAAGAAATATTTGTTAGATTTGGAGTACCCTGGGAGATTGTAACAGACCAAGGAGCACAATTTACTTCTAAAATCGTGAAAGACTTAGAAAGAAAATATTAGACCAAGCATCAGAAATATACACCCTATCATTCACAAGCAAATGGACAGGTGGAATCTACTAACAAAACTTTAGAAGCAATCATGATCAAGACAATCCAAATACATAGAAAATATTGGTCAGACAAGCTTCAAGAAGCATTATGGGCATACTAAATCACCTATAAAAACAATATTGGGTTCACTCCTTATCAGCTGGTCTATGGTAAGCAAGTTTTGTTACCTATAGAATTTCAAATTCATACTTTTAAACTAGCAGCTGATTTAGGAATAGATCTTTCCGAAGCACAAAAAGAGAGGATCATGCAATTAAATCAATTGGATGAGATGAGACAGGCATAAGTTGAACACAACACTTTGATACAACAACAAAGGGCACATTGGCATGATAAGTACATCAAGAAGAAACAATTCAAAGTAGGAGACTGAGCTTTGTTATTTGATTCAAAATTCAATGATTTTAAAGATAAATTTACAACTCATTGGCTTGGTCCATATGAGATTGCAGAGGTAGATGACAATGGCTCAGTCAAACTACAAACAATAGATGATGAGGCAAGCTCATTCATAGTCAATGGACATAGGCTAAAGATCTACAATAAGCCTGTAAACAAGGAAGAATTTCTGCAGCAGATATCTCAATAGAATGAGATGGAAGTGTTGGATAGACAGAATCATGTGTCTCCTTCACATTCTCCTTAAAAAATAAAAACTAATAATAATAATAATAATAATAAAATATATAAAAAAAAGAAAAGAAAAAAAGAAAAGAAAAAAGGGAGTTTAGTTGTGAAAATCCAAGAAACTGGCACAATATAAACTCGATTTTTTATTGGAAAACCAAGTCAAATTGGCCAATAAAAATTCTTCAAATTTTTTTTTTTTTTCATTATTAACTTCTAGTTTCATTTTACAGCTTAAAAAGTTTTACAAATACTTATATCTAAGACTTGAGGACAAGTCAATAACTAAGGATGATGGGGATAAGGTATACATTTTTGAAAACCTTTCAATCCTTCTACATATGACAACATACATTTCAAAAAGGAACTTCATCCAGTAGAGGGACCTGAGAAGAGTATCAATTTCATTCAGCAGAGGGACCTGAGAAGAGTATCAATTTCATTAAGCAGAGGGACCTAAGAAGAAAATCAATTTCATTCAACAGAGGGACCTGAGATACTAAGCAAAAGAAATACAAGAGGAAATTTATCAAAATTGAAGACTTACAACAACATTCCAGCCAGCTTCAATCAGGCAAACATAACGAGCAAACAAGTAGGTATATATTTTCCTTTTTAATCCTTTAAATTTGGAAAATTCTTCATAAGCTAAGCAATGATAAATATCCTATCTTTCCATTTCCCTACATCATCTTTTCGTCACTCCATTTTCATATACCCTCAAAAGCATAAAAAATGGTACTCAAAGGAACCAATTTTGGTTTCCAAGGGAGTTATAAGGAAAGGATTGGGTTTCAAATTCAAACACATTGTTTTTGAGCTATAAAATGCTCTGTTTATGAAGACATAAGTTGCATACACACATACTAAATTGTTTTTTTCATAGATAAAAGGTTGTTTGCATACACATTTAAAAAAGGGGTCATAAGAAGAAGGTTTTAAGCATGACAAGAGGATGGTTATTCAAGGAAACAAATTAAGGAGTTATAAGTCAAGTGAACACATTTTCTTAAAAAAAACCATTTCTTATGATGATTACAATGAAGAGGGAAAGTACAAAGGTACAAATACAACAACACCTTCAGCTATGATCGCTGTACAAACCCATTTTTAAAAAAAATGATAAAACTGTTGTCTAAGTTTCCTCCACAATGATTTTCCTCCCTTCCTAAAAAGTGTTACGACTCAAACTCTTTTCATGTGCTGTGTCTCACTTGAACGCTCCCCAAACTTAAACCACCGACGCACTCTTGTGTATACTTACCTCCATTTCAAAATGCATGCTCTGTTTCAACACGCCAGCACCATTCCAAATCCCTACGCTCTAGCAAATTGTTCCCTCCTACGCCTTCCTATCCCGAAATCTCTGATAAATAACGAATTGTATGTTGACAATTTCACTGTCAACATACAACAATTTCNAATTTATTTTACTAAAAGTCCTTACCACCACAATCTATAGGTATTGTAGTGAGTCTAGATGATTTTGAAGAAATAGAACACAAGATGAGGACAATAAGTTTTGCATAAAATGATTTACGCCATAATTCAACATTGTATTCATTTTAATGATATAAATATATAATACAACAATGAAACCACCTCAATTTCTCTCACATCGACACCTTATAAAAGATAAGGTAGGAGGAGGCAAAATAGGAATCTAGAAATACACTTAGGATAAACCTATATCTGAGAATGAAAAATACAAAGGTGGTATACTAGGATTCCATGATTGTATATGAGTAAGAGGCTAACATGCCCTCCCCCGCGCCCCACCCACCAAATTATAAGTCCAAATAATAATACCAACAAACTAGGTGCATAAACTGGTACCATCTCCTAGTCTTTATACTAAAACTCCTTAGTTGAGCCTCAATGAAGAACTACTCGAAAAACCGCCAAATCTAGATGCGGAAAACCCTGGAAACTCTCACTGTGTAATCATGTGAGCCATAATTCCTGTAATTTGTTCACTGATGGGAAATCTAATATGATGAGAGTGAACCAAGAGAAGTGAATCAATTGCAAGTTTGACACATCCCTGAAAATGCCTGGAAACTCAATCAAATGCCAAGCTACAATGCAGAAGGATCCAAATATCCTTTGCTAGGTCGAATGACCATCAAGGTGAAAAAAATGTCCACAATATTGATCTCAAAATTAACATCCCTATGTATGATTCAATTGCAATTCATTGAACGATAATTCTTTCAAAGTTTGTCATCTACATATTGTAGTTGCCCATCTAGAAAATTTTATCATGTTGTTGTCAAACTTTTGATCTAACAACCATTTTCAATTCCATCATAAATCCCCCCCTTTGTCAGCTCAAAGGAGAGACCACAAGTGGTTTCACAAACCATCTTGATTTTTGAACTCCCCCCCTTAAGGTGCAAGAGAGTACCACTTTTATTCCATTTTTGTACAACTCAAAGTGGGCATGTGGAAACAACCACATGTTATCTCATCCCATAATGATTTTAGGGGCTAAATTTCGCTCATGGGCTAATTTTCCATGGTTTTTCCAAAAACGAGATTCGCTATTTTAAAACTCATTTGCCCAAATTCTATAGGATAAAATTATTTTACCTCAAAAATCGCCAAAATTTTATAAAAACTATATAAAATAATTAGAAATTTGAATATGTTTACAAAAATATCGCCAAACATTTATATTTGACATATGAAGGATTAGTAAGATTCGCCAAGGTTTCTACATTTTAAAATAAATTTCCATCCTTAAAGTCATCCCTGGGGGAAACCCTAAGAACCCTCTGATAAATAGAGGTTTTGTACGCCCAAATGAGGCTAGTCGGTAGTTAGGTGGAATAAATATGTTAGGAGAAGAAAATAAGATAGAAGTTAGGAGAAGATTTCAGTAGTTTTGTTGTCCATTTACAGTTGTAACCATTTTTCATTTTGGAATAGAATAGAGGAAAATTAATCCAATGGCTGGTGTGAACATTGTTTGCAATTCTTTGTACTGTGTTTTCATGAATGAATGAATCTCATTTTGAGTAGATGGAACTATGAATGTTAGGATAAGTTTCAATTGTTTCTCTTTTGCATAAGTAGTGCAAGGTGTGCACACAGAACGCAAGGAGTGTGTTGACGGAATCTATTTCGGTTCTGAAGCTCATAAGAGATAACACAAAACTTTCCCTTTGCAAGGAGTGAAAAGAGACTGGTGCAAGGAGTGCATGGTCATCCGCAAGAACTCAAAACCTTGCGTAAGATCTGGTGCAAGGAGTGCAAAGATCTGAGATTCAATTAAGTGTTGAAGGGACTATATAGAAGTTGAAGAACAGAAAAGGGGACTGTCAGGAGGGCGAGAGGAGTTTCTCTTCAAGAAATCTCGAGGATATGAGTTATTGAAATCCATGAAATGCAAGGAGTGCATAGGAAATCGAATTCTTCACGAGACCAAGCTCAGGAGGAGTAACACTTTTTACAAGTGTTAAAGAGATCCAAGAATCGGACTCAATGAAGGAGAAAAGGTTCGAGACCTTTGAACACCCAGAAGATCTTCAAAATCTAAAGATAGCGTAAGCGCAAGGGGGAGGAGATCTCAGTCGTTCGATCTAAACGCTAGAGAATTGGAACCGTCCATCTAGAGGGACGCGTGGAGAACAACCAACGTTTCACTGACTTGCGCTTTGCACGAGTCAAAGGGAAGAATGCTAAGAATTTGTGAAGCCCGAATCCGCGACTTGATCTGAGTCATTGGATCCAAGAGAGATATGGACCGTTAATTGTCCAGGGTGAAATATCGACATTTTGGAGATTAGAGGATCGAAGGTGACAAGTCTTTTGACTTCGTGAAATGCGAAGTCCCAAAATCATCGTGACCGTCATTTCTGCGCAGAGACCTAGACCTTTGATCCAGTGTCATCGCGATTTTGGCTATCAGGAGAACGGAGGCAAGGGAACTCCGAAGTCACGAAACATGAAATGCCAACTTGATCGCAGTCGTCGATCAAGGGAAGATATGGACCATAGATCTTGGTTCATCGCGATTTCGGCTATCGGGTGAACGAAGGTAGCAACACTCCCAGGGTCGCGAAACGCGAAATCGCGACGCACCTTTCGCTCAAGCGCGTGGTCATTGCTAGTGGTCACAATGGAGAAAGGGCTTAACAGAGAGGATCTAGTGCCCATTTAGCATTGAGGTTAAAAACTCTTGGGAGAGAAGCCATGGGTCTCAGACGACCTGCACATTTGTGGAAAGGACATGTGTAAGTGGGTTTGGGGTCTAGCAAAGACCCGGAGAGTCGATCAAACTCAGTATCTTGATCGATCCTAGACCAGGAGTTCGCGCAACCCTTAGGAGAGAAGGGGGGTCTGCACCAAGTGGTATCAGACCAGAAGTTTTTCTTCCAGACAACAGGCAAAAGAAAGGAGAAAAAGAACTGGAAGTTGTACTATGTGTGTGTGACAAATATTCAACACAATGCCGCCAAGGAGACGAGTGGAACCAACTTTAGCCAATCGAGCTGTAGAAAGGGAGCTGTGAGAAATTTGTGCAAGATTAGAGGCGATGGAGGAAACGCAGAGACGAGCACTTGATGTTGGAGACGTCAGCGATGCAGAGAGCGAAGAAGCAGTGGGCAAGAATGTCGTTGAAGAAGCTGTAGGAGAGGATGTTACCGAAGAACACTTTCTAAGAGCAATTTCCAGATTGGGAGGGAGAGCCAAAATGGAGGTCTCAATGTATGAAGGAAATTTAGATGTCGAAGAGCTATTGGATTGGATAAGATCCATGGAAAAATATTTCAACTATGAAGACGTCGATAAGGAACGAAGGGTGAGACATGTTGTCACCAGACTAAAAGGATATGCAGCGATGTGGTGGGATGAACTGCGGGTTGAAAGGAGAAGCAAGGGTAAGAAAAATATAAAGAGATGGGATAGAATGGTAGCCAAGTTGAAGGCTAAGTTCATTCCCAAGGATTATCAGATCAATCTATTCAGGAAAATGTAGAATCTGAGGCAAAAAGGGATGATAGTTAAGGAGTACATAGAGGATTTCTATAGGCTGACCATTAGAACTGGACAAAGAGAGAGAGATGAAGAAAAAGTTGCCAGATATATAAATGTCTTGAGATATGAAATCCAGGATGAGCTCAACATCATTTCAGTATGGATAGTGGAGGATGCTTATTAGTTTGCACTGAAGGCAGAGGAGAAGTTAGCCAAAAAAAAAAACCAGCGAGGGAGAGGTAAAATATCAATCCCAAAAAAAAGCAAGGGAGTTACCCATGACAGAGCACATAAGTCTAAGGATGAGACTGAGAAACCACACAATCACTTGGAAAGAGGAGGAAGTTCCCGAGAAAGACAAGGTGTTGGAAGAAATTCTTCCAAAGGAAGAGGAAGAAGAGGAGGAGGAGACGTAAGATGTTATGCATGTGGAAAGATGGGACACATGTCTTGGGACTATCCTGAGAAAAATAAATAAGGAGGAGGTGAAGCTCATATTTCAGAAGCATAGAGAAGAGATGTTGAAGAAGAAGGAGCAGAGGATGGAAGATCCCTGATGTTGAGAAAAGTTCTCTTAAAACCAGAGGCAGAAGTTGAAAATAGAGGAACAGTCTCTTTAGAACAACTTGCAAGACTAAAGACATAGTATGCAAGGTGATAATCGACAGTGGGAGAACTGATAACTTAGTATCCACGGAGATGGTGGAGAAATTGGAGTTGGAGACAACTACACATCCAAAGCCATACAAAGTCTCATGGTTGCAGAAAGGACACCATGTAATGGTTACTAAACAATGCTTGGTTGAATTTAATATAGGGGGATATAGAGATGAAATTCTATGTGATGTAATTCCCATGGATGTATGCCATATTTTGTTGGGAATACCATGGCAGATTGACATGAATTTCATTCATGATGGGAGGAAGAATACATACACCTTAGAGAAGAATGGTAGAACACACAAGTTGTTGCCAATAGAGGAGAAGAAAGTGAAAGAGGAAGCCAGCACAAGCATACTTCTCATAAGTGGGAAGGAACTCCTGAAAGAAGTCAAAGAATAATAGGAGATGTAGTTCATTGTGGTGAGGAAACCCAAAGTTATCCTTACAAGTACTTCGATGGATTATTTACCTGAAGAAGTTCAGGAATTGCTAGAAAATTTCACCATATTGACTTGAGACTAGGAGAAAGTCTTCCAAACAAAGCAACATACAGACTGACACCTCAAGAGAATGAGGAAGTGAAGAACCAAGTCCAGGAATTGTTAGACAAGGGTTTGGTCAGAGAGAGATTGAGTCCCTGTGTAGTACCAACCGTGTTGAGTCCAAAGAAGGATGGAGGATGGAGAATGTGTACAAACTCAAGAGCCATTAACAAGATCACCATCAGGTATAGATTTCCTTTACCAAGAATGGATGATTTAATGGACTGTTTAAGTGGAGCAAATTTATTTTCTAAAATATATTTGAAAAGTGGATATCACCAAATTAGGATGAGAGGAAGTGATGAGTGGAAGACAGCCTTTAAGACAAATGAAGGTTTGTATGAGTGGCTTGTTATGTCATTTGGCTTAACAAATGCTCTGATTACTTTTATGAGGCCGATGAATGAAATACTGAAAGATTTCATTGGCAAGTTTGTGGTTGTATATCTGGATGATATACTGATCTTTAAAAAGACTAAAGAGGAGCATTTGAGACACCTGACACTAGTGATGAGGAGACTACAGTAGGAGAAGTTGTTGATAAATTTGAAGAAATCCTCTTTTATGAAGACAAAACTCATTTACTTGGGTTTTGTGATCTCTTCAAATGAACTAAAGATGGATCCAGAGAAGGTGAAAGCAATAAAGGAATGGTCGTCACCAAATAGTATGTTTTAAGTAAGGAATAGATCGAATAAAAGGGAGGCTTCCCTAGTGACCTCAAGGAATCCCTGGCAAAGACAAGATCAATTCTAAGGCCTCTTGTATAGATACTCAATCTACCATCAATGGAATAATATAATCAAGGTAAGGACAAGGTGGTAAGTTAGTGAAAATTATATATTTGAATGGATGAGGATCTAGGGAAAATTAAAAGGTTTATCAAATCAATTTCTAGGACAAGAGGATCCCCAAACACTACAAAAGAAGAAAAGGTATTGGTTGTTGTAAAACTCGATAGAAAGATGATGAATTACAACAGTAATACAAGTTATGACTATGACAATAAATTTATCCCTTAAACAAATAGAAAACCAATGAAAAATGGGTCTAAATGATGGATTAAACTAGGGTTTTAGAAAAACAACAAAATTTGAAAATACAAGTGAATATAACAACCAAGAAACCCTAGACGTCCAACCCTAAATAGGCTGAAACAAAAATCAGAAAAACAATTTTAGGGTTTTCAGATGATTTTCAAGTGAAGTGCATGAATAGATACCAAAATGTCTATCCTTTTATGGCTAAAAATGAATATATTACTATTATCTAACCCTAATTAACCCTAAAACAATAAATAAAAGTTTGAATTTTGAGTTTTGTGAACGACTATTGGGACAAGACCAGTGCCTACTATATGTTTTGGTCATAAGGAGTCAATTAAGGACTCCTTTGAAGAAATGTAAGTGGATATAGGGTTGTTCATTACTAACCCTAGAAGACCCCCCTAGTATCTTACCAGGTCTTCAAAGATATGTCAAGGGAAGGTTCTTCATTAGTAACCTTCCAATTTTTTTGACAAGAAGGGTTTGTTTAAGAAAGAACAAAGAGAATGCACAATCATCAATAGAGAAGCATCGTTACACTTACATTCATTCATAAACAAAACCACAAGATAAAGTGAGACTACTTACTCAAGAAATCTTTCATCCATCAAAACCCTAGCAATGAACATCCATGAAGAAGTAAAATCATCCAGAAAACATCATCTCCAAAATGTCGCTTCAACTAGCCATCCATAGTGATTTGCATAACAGAGAAAGAAGCAGTAGACAAGTAGTGATAAATCTCCACAAGTAGCAATGATTTACAAGTGAGAAGTTCTTCTCTTATTTATACGAGAGATCAAGCACCCTTCTCCTCCATTAAAATCCCTAAAAACATAAAATAATTCCTTTATCTCTCACAAACCCTAGAGATAAGGCAACAAGGAATAAAATATCCATTATACAAGAGTGGATAGGTCACTAAGACCCCCAATGATACCTCCAAGATGAAGTAACGATGATCTAATGCCAAATTGTCCATCATAAATGCATGTTAGAGGCCACACACGTGGCATGAATGACCTTATAAGGTGGATGGCTCACTCAAAGCTAAAGTGTAAGGGCTCCAAAAGTGAAACATTTCATCTAAAGGTTGGAACGTTTCATCACTAGATGTCCAATCATGGCCCAAAAGGTGTGGCATATCATGGAAAGGTGCAATGTCCCATCAGAGGGTG
Source organism: Picea glauca (assembly GCA_000966675.3). Classification (NCBI taxonomy): domain Eukaryota; kingdom Viridiplantae; phylum Streptophyta; class Pinopsida; order Pinales; family Pinaceae; genus Picea; species Picea glauca. The sequence goes on from JZKD02S1962424.1 coordinate 9,275, forward strand.
CTACATCTCATCAAAATGTGAAATATCATCATGTAAAGTTGAAACATCCTATCATCAAAAGGTCACATCATACCCCATAGGTGCTAGGGTTTCTCAACAAGGGAGCCATATCATCAAAGGGCTCAATGTCCTCCCAAATGAGTGGAATGAACTATCTCAAGTAGTGGGAAAACATCCATTTAGTGTGTTGGCATCCCCTCAACGTCCTCCAAAGGACCAAGGCATCAATCAAGTATGTATCCATGTGAAATCCATCGTCCAAGGAGGGTCTCATGTAGTCCAATACACCATAAAAAAACAAAGGCAGGTACACAAGTCAAATACAACATATAAAGTGAGTCATGTCAATGAAAAATACACTAGATAGATCACATTAAGCATCCTCTTCAAACTTCACATGAACTCATAAAGTTATACAATTTTTCAAGTTTAGGTATGGGAGGATCATTAATACCCCCAATTAGGTGTGGCAGTAACCAAGATAAGGAGTATTTCCCAAGAAACCCATCAAGGAGTATGTGTAATTGCATATGGTATGGTTTGGGGTTTACTTCATGGATGGTGGCATAGTCATTAAAGGTTGTGTATGATAGTATTCATCATGAGCACCTTTTTATGAGGGAGTGCTTAGGCAATGAGTTTCCTTTTCCTTGTCATTGTGTCTTTCCAAACCCATATTTTCCATTATCTTTATTCATTCAACTTTTTTTGGCTTTTGATTTTCATTTTCTAAGTCCTTTTGTTAGGTATGCATTCATTGCATAGGACATGCAGTGACGACCTCTTAGCGAGGAGGTAGAGCTCATGTTTCTCATTCTTTCTTGTTTTTTTAACTTTTTCTTTCTTTCTTTTTTTCTTTGATTTTCGTTTTGAATTATAGCATTTTCTCTTTCTATATCATTTCTTTTAGATCAAGTTGAATCAACCTCGACCATTCTAGCTCCTTCTTCTCATGGGATTATGAGGCATGAACCTTTATGGGTGACATATGGCAACCAACCAAAAAGATAGGATAATGGAGAGGAGATAGATGGAATTTGCTATGTATGGACTGGGATATGGACACATTACCCCTATCAAGGACTCTCGGTAGTACAATTTTTTCCAGGAGTGACAACACTGGACTAGGAGATGATGATGACCACCAAGGTGAAACAAGAAAAAAAGTATAAATTCAAAGCATCGTGATCCATAATACAATTCAACCCATCATCACTATTTTCATTCCCAAAATGTTGAACATTATCACTCGATATGAACTATCAAAATAGGGTACCACATGTGTGTCATGCACCATATCACCTAATGTGAGTGAGATGAGCATGCAATAGAAATCATATGTGGGTAACTTTCTACGAAGAATATGGAATGTCATCATTAGAATTGTTGTTTGTAATGTGGATCATGGAGAAAAATGTCCTCTACTTACCCCTATATTTATGGGGTAATATGCATCAGATTATGTGATGCCCCTAAATCCAACATACAATTATGAAGCATCTAATCATGAATTGTAAGACTTATATAAAAGGGGAGTATTACATTATCATTTTTATCCAAATATGGGCCCACCTGTACCTAAGGCTAGTCATTCTAGATGTTAATGGAATATGAAATCATTATTAATGTTGAATTATTTTGAGGACTAGAAGTCCAAATAAATTTATTTATTTCACCTATAAAAATCTAGATCTTGATTAGCTCATTTAAGACAATAGGAATTGTTGTTCCTCATGTTGTTCTTGGTGAAGAAATAATTCCAAGACACCTTATGAAGATTTTTACAACTTCCCACTTTAGGCTAATCCAAAATAATTCAATAACTAGAGGATGGGAGGGAGAAGAAATTATGAGAAAAATCATAATAGAAGAGGTATCGCTCACTATAGAAAGAATAAAATAGAAAAATATTTTCAAACAAATTAATAATTACTTTAAAATAAAAGAAACAATAAAAAATAAATTAAACAAAA
>JZKD02S1962424.1:11592-29529 GCA_000966675.3 Picea glauca
GAATTTATATTATAAATTCTCCATTTATGCCCCCCCTCCCATTATAGAGGGTGGAAGGGGGGACATAAATGGAGAATAATATAAATTCTCCATTTATGCCCCCTCCCACCCTCTATAAATTTATAAATATTAAATGAACAAATATATTGTTTTTTTTTTTAAATTTCATATATAATTAAGTTTTATCATATATATATATAGTACATATACCATGCATGTTATTTGTAGTACATATCATATGTACCTTGCTAAGTTTTATTTTTAAATTTATAGATATTAAATGAACAAATGTATTGTCTTTTTAAATCTCATATAAAACTAAGTTTTATTTTTAAATTTAGGTATTAAATTATTAGTATATATATATGATTATGATGGTTAAATTTCATCTTTAAACTTACCTATTATTAACATTATTATTAATGTTTTTATATTTTTTTTATTAATGTGACAAACATATATATCCGGTTCTGTCGGGTGTCAATTTTTTTCAAGATTATTTTATTAGTGTGGCTAGACAGAAACATGATGGGCATCATTAAATGTCAAAACAAAATGATTTTTCATATTAGTTTGAGAGTCTTGTCACATTTTCTCATTTATTTTATTAATGTGATGAAGAAAATCTCATCATGTGAACTGTAAAAGTTGGCATCATGTAGACCAATCATCTTTGTTGTTATCCAAGAAAAAATTTGGGCATTTTGAAAGTTGAATGATTATTTTGAATTAAAAAATATGAAACCTTCACTAAGTTGTTGGGCTCCACTCACATAAATTGTCAAAATTATTGAATTTTTAAAAATATGCAGAGATTAAAGAGCGTCGAAGTTGCATCTTTCTTGCCGCGTTTTCCATCCTGGAGCAATTCCACCAGCGCCGAAATCGCGCTGTAATCACCGATTTTCGCCTTGTTTTCATCCAGTGACGAGAGACTGAAGAGCGTGGCTGCGACGTTCTCGCGGGCCTATGTTTGTGGTTAAATTTTATGTAGTGGGGAAAATCTGTATTTTCATGTAGCTTATTGATAAGATTTAAGCATTAAAATTCATTTGGCGTTCAAGATTACCGCTTTTGAGAAGGCTCATATATGAAAACACTATGGAGTGAATGAAGTTGTGCAAATTTAACAAGGTTCATGTTTCATTTCATGAAATAAGGTTTTTGATGAGCTTTGGGTATCAAACCTCACAAGGTGCAAGTACTTGTAGCTTTTGGATAGAAGCGTTTAAATTTAGTGGATGTTGTTCGGAAATGTTCTTGTAATAAACTATGGGATCAAAGGATCAAATTTTGGCGAGAAAAAATGGGTAGAATAGAGGAATTGCCCAGATTTAGCTAGGTACTTAAATTTGTAAAATTAACATATATATGGCCTTGAAGATGGAAGGGCCTTAGACATTAGAATGACCCCATATTAGTTTATTGGAAAGTATTTGAGACAATGAAGAACTCCAATCACCGACTGAAGAATTTTCAATGAGATATGCTATTAGAGCTGCTAATTTCTAGACTTGTAGTTTTCACATTTAAACACATCTATCTTACACTACCCACAAGCATTAGTCATCAACATAATAATAATAACGACTAAATTACTTATATGTAGAGAGTGCACTCAGGGAAATATCTCTAGGGGAGTGTTTTTCCCTCCCAGTCGTAAGCATTTGTTCGTGTAGGTGACATGCCTGTGTTAGGCAATGAAATACCAAGGACACATTTACTGGCTATGGATCTAGTCTTTCTCACTAAGCTCAATTTATAAATGCACAGTCAATGAATAAAAATTAAAACCATTTCTACTATAGCAATTCCATTCAACCAACCTCTACTCCCCCTCAACCCTGCAAAACATAATGAACTTGGTCCCCTTTTCTACTAAACAATCCCTCAGATTATCCCACTTCCCTCTAGTGCCCTAATGCAGTTTGTACATGAAATATATAAGGTTGGAATCTAATGAAACATAGCTTTAACAATTACCCATAAACTTAGTCATGACTTCTACATACATTCATAGTAGCATAACCCCCTTGGAAAAACTACACTCTTAGCAACACCACCAACAAAACATACTCATGACCCATAAACTTAGTCATGACTTCTACATACATTCATAGTAGCATAACCCCCTTGGAAAAACTACACTCTTAGCAACACCACCAACAAAACATACTCATGAAAGAATGAATCAATGCTTATGGGAGGGAATGTGCCCCCCATGCAAATTGAGTGTTCATGTAATCTCTTGAGAATGGATTCACTCAACCTTTGGAGAAAAAAATCACTCATTTTTCATCATTCATATGTTTTTATTGTTGGTGCCGAGAGTGCAATTTTGTCAAGGGGGTATGCTACCATAATTTTCTACCATGAATGCATGTAGAAGACATGTATGAGTTTATGGGTAATCATTATAGCCAAGTTTCCTTGGTTTCTATCCTTAGATATTTCCTAGCTAGCTTGCACTAGAGAATTAGAGGGAAGTGAGATAGCTTGAGGAACTATTTATTAGAGAAGGAGCTCCCATTCCTTGTGTTTTGTAGGGTTGAGGGGGAAGAGAGGATGGTTGAGTGTAATTGTTATAGTAGAAATGGTCTGAATTGTTATTCCTTGACTATGATATTTATAAATTGGGTTGAGTGAGGAAGAGCAAAGTCATAGCTAGTAAATTTACCCTTGTTGTTTCATTATCCATTATGGGGGGCAACACTTACACGAGATGGTGCCTATGGTTGGGAGGAAAAAAATGCTCCCCTGGAGTTATTTCTCCAAGTGTGCTCTTTTGACAAATAAGTAATTTAGTCATATTATTATTATGTTGATCATTAATGCTTGTGGGTAGTGTTGTAAATGAGGTAGATGTGTTTAATCGAGAAAACTACACATTTAGAAATTAACATTGCACATGAATGCATTGTGGATGGTTAGAAACTTTTTCATATGTAGATCTTAAGGAAATTTGGATCATCGTTTTGTAATGCAAAGGGCATAATTATGCCTTTGTTATGTTAACTAAATATCACTTGTGTCAAAATAATACCCTTAATGTCAAAATAATACCTCGTCCTTCCCTCATTGATTTGTCATGCACTATTAAGGAAATTTTAGTTGTTGTTGAAATCCACCATGATTTTTTCCCTATGGATGACCAGGCGACCATACTTATGTTGGAAGTCAACATTAATATGGTCAGGGAATTCAAAGAAGATGAGGAATTTGAATAGTAGGTGGGGGCATAATTCCAGATCTGGCCTGCACAAGATCTCGCAACTACAAGTTTTACAAAACTTTGTAGCTTTACTAGCACACCAAAACAATGGTGGCTTTGGGAATGTTTCCTAAAGATGAATACTTTCACGAGCTGAAGCATCACATGGAGAGTCTTGAGGAGCCTAACACTTATCTTCTGGCGGCGGTGACCTGGATTGCTAAACATCATGGAGGCTCCTTTCAACCCCCTACTACAAGTCGAACATGGGTTGAGTCCTCTGTTGCAGCTGCTCACCTGGATATTGCAGGTCTACCTTTCTCTCAGGTTCCTCATGCAAAGGAATATAAATTTTTACAGTTTTGTCAATCTAGTTATGTTCCAAGTTTTTTTTGTCCAAGTCATAGGCAATTTTAGCAGTCTTATTATAAATTGTTGGTCAAATAGACTTAAGGTTTTAAGACATATTATGTTCCTTCTTTTAGTCTGGTTTCCCCCCTGGGGTAGTCATGCTTCCTTTATATTTATTTGTTCTAGAGGGTTTTTTGGTTTTCTTGGCATCTGAACCAGTGGAAGCATCTATGTATATTTCTTCCATATTAATATAGGCTCCTCTTACTTACCAAAAAAAGAATTGTAAAATGTTTTTCATTTGAAAAAGTTTATAAGTAACAATTTTATAAGATTATCAACCAACACAACTATGTGAACATTATATAATCGAATGCCAAATAATAAATATATTGGATTCAAACTCTTTTGATTGAATAATTCAAGATTGATTTTTATTTTGCAAAGGAATCATAATGATTCTTGCTTCAATAGTTTTTATCTTGTGCAAGATAAGTTATCGCTGGTAGGGGAACTAATTTTTTTGCTTCAATAGTTGTTATGATATGCATGGAAAGATATATTTGGAAAATGAATTATAACAAGTTTATTTTGGATTCATTTTTTTCATAAAATGGTGTAGCTTCCAATCACTTTACAAATTGAGTGTTTTTTCTTGAAATTTTCATTCAATCTCTTGAATTGTTTGATTTGCATTATCATACATTTTTTATAAAATTTAGGCAATCTCTCCTCTTATCACTAAGCTTGGCAATAAAATCTGAAGAACTACATCAAAGTTTACTATCAACTTGACCTCATCATCCAATCCTATAGGCAATGTCTCCTATGATCACTAAGCTTGGTAAGCAAATCACAAGAACTACATCTAGTTTTATAATCAAATTGACCTCATCATCCAATTCTAAAAGTTCATTCTATACTAGAATGTTTTGTCCAGTTACTTTCTTTGGGCATAGACACAAAATACCTTGTGAATGCATGGAAAGGAAGACAACTCTAACTCATAATTACTTCTCCAATCTAGTTAAAGACTTTACAACGTTGATAGAAATTTCAAGCCAATTTCCAATTATTATTTTAGTTATGTTGAATTTCTTATAACGATGAAGTCATGGATAGACCTAGTTTCCAACTCTGAATGGACTCTCATTGCAATGTTGATATAGCTATTTCTTCATTTTGTTCTGATATAGTTAAAGGATTTGATATAGTTAAAGGATTTTCTTAAGTACTTGTAGAGTTTATTGAGTCTATTTACAAATGCATCGCCAAAATTTTGGAATATCCCTGAAAGTATATGATGTTGGGAAGGGTACTACCTTATATAAGCTCAATGGTATGTTCATGTTGAAGGTAGTCTCCTAGAAATATTCTCAAATACTTTTTGGTGTACCGCTAGGAGTGCCAGGATGGCCAGCGACTCGTTCCTCATGTTGTCTCTCTCGTTTCCAATCATTTTGAAGAGCATCGCCACGAGGTCGGTATTTACCACAGATTCCCTATTCTCATGGAGTATGCAGAGATTAAAGAGCGTCGAGGTTGTGTCTTTCTTGCCGCGTGACTTTCCATCCTGAAGCAGCTCCATCAGCGCCAAAATCATCCAATGACGAGAGGCTGAAGAGAGTGGCTGCGAAGTTCTTGCGGGCCTCCATCGTGTGCCTGATGTGGAGAACTCGATGGCTCGAGGTAGAAATTCCCATCCATGGGACTATCTACCTCTAATCCAAATATATTAACGAATTTATAAGCAAAGATAATATAGTAGAAAAAATAATATTGTATATTCCAAGTTAATTCAATATCCATGTACACATTCATCCATTTTAACTCTTAAAACACACATTTTAAAACACACATTTTGATATTACATGAAATATTGTCAATGGATTTATGGGAAAAAATGACAACTTGCATATCTTAACACTTTTTCATAACAATTACTTATATTTCCTCCATTATTATGGAATCCTCTATGATACCCATAAAACCAATTACATTATTTTGACACAAGAATCCTCTATGATACCCATAAAACCAATTACATTAATTACATTATTTTGACACAAGTGATATTTAGTTAACACAATAGGGGCATAATTATGTCTTTTGCATTACAAAGTGATAATCCAAATAGTCTTAACATCTACATATGAACAAGTTTCTAACCATCCAAAATGCATTCATGTGTAATGCTAATTTCCAAACGTGTAGTTTCGTCAATTAAACACATCTACCTCATTTACAACACTACCCACAAGCATTACTGATCAACATAAAAATAATATGATTAAATTACTTATTTGTCAAAAGAGCACACTTAATATCTCTAGAGTAGTATTTTTTCCTCCCAACCATAGGCACCATCTCATGTAAGTGCCACCCCCCATGATGGGTAATGAAACAACAAGGGTAAATTTACTAGTTATGGCTTTGGTCTTCCTCACTCGACCCAATTTCTAAATATCACGGACAAGGAATAAAAATTCAGACCATTTCTAGTATAGAAATTATACTCAACCTGTTACAAAAAATAGGTGTGCGCGTTTCACCATAGACAATATCTCAATATTGTCACCCAACCATAGGCACAAATGCCACCCCCAAGCATCTTAACCTTGACAGAGATAATAATTCTGGAAGAAACCCTAGAACCAATAGCTAACCAAGGTAGCGTACCTCTCTCCATAGCTAGCGTACTAAGAAGAAAGTCTAAACCATAACCAAGAGAAAGTCCAAGACAAAACCAAAATGCCAGTTGCAGCTACAACTCCTCTCCAAACTTGTGCACCATTGGTCTTATGCAGTTGTGAGAGTAAGAGTGACAAATGAGCTCTAGTTCCCTCTTATTTATATTCCTCTAAGTGACCTAACTAGGTTGACTTCTACTTTTGGAGGCTAAGAACTCAGTAATAAATATTCTCTTGAGCCGACTTGTCTCCTAGGGTTATTATCCAACATTTTAGGGTTTCTCTTGCTTCCCAAAATATTCTAGTCTCGCCAAGGTTACATGTAGAGGTTAATACCTCCCGTAACTACCATAATATCAACACTCCCTCCTAGCTAGGGAGGTATTAAAGGAAATGGTCTTTAGCACAAACAGACCATTCAACCAATAACATCATCATAGACACACATGTTATCTCATGGTCAAATCATGAGCACCATCATCACTATCAATATCATTTGATAGCATCAACTGCATCATATCTCGAAGCCATACTCCATCTGAGTAATCGGGCATGATGTTGAATAAGTCACTCACTCCACAAAGTGATACAAGAATCATTCTTCTAATTTGGACATACGTCCTAGAACACTGATTGTCCTAGACAATTTTCCACAGGGAGAATGTTTTTCCATCAACATACTGACTATCCATCTAGCTGAAAATCATATCCAACACTAGTGATAGCCTCCATGGAAATAAGAACAATGCCATCCAATAGAACACAATTGTGTCTATCCATAGTAGTGCAAAACTACTATCGAGTGGTACACAACCACTCCTAGTAACACACGACTACTAGCTAGTGACACATAGTCACTACCAGTGGATCACATCCCCCACAGTAGCATACAACTATTGTCCAGAGACATACAATCTCCACAAATATCATATCATCTGATATCATCCTGCATAAAACAATATCATGATATAAACTAAGTCATCTAGGCCTTTCTTCCACTCACATTTGTGAGATCTAGAAGAAGATCTTCCCTCATAAGGTAAAACATCATCCATGGGCTATCTGGACTATTCTTACCAAGCATAGAAGAATAATTGTCCCTTATTTATGAGCCTAGACCATTCGCCTAACTGGGTCATTCCTATGGCACTAATCACAGTGCAATCTGGAGAGAATGAGTCTTCCCTAGGTAATGCATGTCCCTGATTGTTGAACCTGGACCATTCGCCTAACTAGTCCATTCCTTTGGCACTAATCAAAGTGCAACCTGGAGAGAATGCGTCTGCCCTAGGGAATGACTATCCGAACCATTTCCTATGGAAATGATTGTCCCGTCCCAACCTTCAAAATGGACCATTCTTCAAAACTTCTCACAACTGTGAACTTCGAAAGAATGATTTCTTAGCGAGGAAGACCATTCTACTTGACCACTACTCAGAGTGACTACCAAGAAGAATGACTATCCTAGAACATTCCCCCACACTAGCAACAAGTGGAATTGTTGTCTATGGTATGTCAGAAATCTATGGAACCATTTTCATTACGAAAACAACTGTTCGATCTGAACCATTTTCCGAACTAAAAAATGTGTGTCCGTCAGAAGTCTCAAACCACTTTCCAAACTGGAAAGGAACTGCCCATCCTGGACTATTTTCCAACCTGGAAAAATGATTGTCCATAAATAAACAATATATCAATCCTCCCTCCCAACCTAGGATTAATCACTTCCTTTTTCAATAAGGAAGTCCTCTCCATGAGCCCTAGCTTGTCTCTTAAGTTCGCATTTTTTTCATCTTGGCTAGAGGCTTTACCAAAATATCTGTTATCTGCTCATCTATGGAGATATACTGGAGAACCACTTCTCTCTTCTAGACTTTATCATGGAGAATATAATTATTTATCTCAATGTATGGCCTGTCATGGAACATGGTTTCTCTAAAAGCTTCACATAGCTTTGACCATTACAATATATCATGGTCGAATTCAACATCTGATCATGCGGTCTAGAAATCAACTTACAGAGCCACATTGCTTTTGTACAAGCATCACAAGATGAAATATACTATTCTTATGTAGTGTTGATTGCAATCTATTTTTTTTTCATGTTATCTCATGAGATCGTGATAAAGCTCAAATTGAAGCATATCCAAGTAGCACTCCTTCTGTCATCTGCACTCCATGCCCAATCTGAATCAATAAATTCATGCAGTTGTATTTCATAATTTAAATGTCCACAAAACAAATATTTGACTGAGTATTCTCTAAATACATTAATGAGCCAATCAATTTTCAATACAGAGATGGGTCTGTTGGATTAGAGTCGCTTCAACTTCTTCAGATATGTTATCATGGGAGTTTTCCATAGATTTTCAATCCACCATCCCCGGACTTCTGAGTAACCATTATGATACACTTTCTTTGTCATAGGAAGTTTTTTCCATGCATATGTTGTATATGAGATACTCTGCATCAAGTTGCTTGAATCCATACAAGGTCTTATTCCATTTACATACATGTGTCTCTTTCTGTTATAAGCTTCTTTCTCAAATTTCTTTATTGGGAAGAACAATCTTTTACACGTAAATTTAAATCCATGGGTACTGCAAGAGGTATATCTAGTTTACTGGAACAAGTTGTCGTCATAGTATTCTCCCTCCTTCGGGAAGAACCTCTAGTTTTGAATCTCGCAATCCTTCCATTCATAAGCCTTTTTCACATTTTCTTACATAGATTTTTCTTCATCACAAATTCCATTTCTTCTGTTTGATTGCTTCTAGTGGATTCAAACCAAGCTGGTAGTCTTATGATTCTCGGTATAATAATTGGTTGTTCTGGATTTTCTTTCTTTCTCGGAATCTTCATTTTCTTCCTCATGTTCCTCTTTAGATTTTGGGTCCATGGAGTCTTCTATAGATTCCATGCCCTTCCTTCCCGAATATTCCAACTTCTTCCTTTCATCATAGGAACATGGATGTAGATGGAAAACCAAGGATACTTAAGACTTATTTTTGAAGAAGACTTCTTCTAGAGTCAAATTGAACACATGTTGCTTATCATGGCTACTACTTTCAATGGGAACATGGACAGATACTTCATAATATTCACGGATTATTCAATGGATCCTATCATTTAGGATTATCTCCCTCCTCATCTTGGTTTCATGCATGAATGCATGCTCTTCTTTTGCAATTCTGTAATCAGCTCCCTCCATCTAAGAGAGTCCATTCTTCTGTATACATCCTTATTTCCTTCTGAAAAGTATCACAAGTATTATTCTAATTTCCTCTTGATTACTGACTTCTTTCTGATTTGACTCCTTCTGGGTCTCTTCAAGTTTGATTTTGATTTCGGCCTATCTGGCAGTTGTTACTTATATAATAGATTCCTTAGGAATTTGTCAACATACTTAATCTTCTTGTAGTCATTGTAGTAGAAATCCTTATCCTGTTATTCTTCCATAGGTATTGTTTCACTGACCATAGTTTCTTCTAAGAAATAGATATGCATTATATGTACAGGAACTATGTAAACATGGTATGTACAAGAACTATGTTATAGAATAATATTGTTACCTTTACTAGAAGAAAAAGTTTGTTTTATCTTGCTTGGATTTCATTGAGGGTTCCCTTTCTTTGGAAAATGTTGTTTCATCTCTTTCCTTCCTTTTCTTTAACTCGGGTCAGTGGTTCCTGTAGTGACCATATTTTCGACGATTGAAGCATTATATCCTTTTCTTGATTTAGTTTCTTCCTTAAGCCAAACTTCCTCTTATGCCTGGAATTCTTGAATGTTGTTGTGAAGGCTTGATCATCATATTTATTTTGGGATTTATTTTTTGTGCTAATCCTTGATTCTTCTTGCGCACAGCAAGTCCAAAGTTCTTCAAATGTGGGATACTCCTTTCTTCTTTTCATGCTTGCGGAAAATGCATCCCATGTCTTGGGAAGGCCATTGAGTATTATATTTACCAGTTCCTTTTCTCAAATGATTTCTTCAATAGCTTGTAGTTGATATCTTAACTGAGAGATTCTTACAAAGTATGATGTTATGTTGTCATCATCATTCATTTTCATGTCACAGAGCTCATTCTTCGGACTCATTACTTGTCCAATTTTTTTGACTAAGAATATGTTAGTTAGAGCATCGTACATCTTCTTAGATGAGTCAAGATGAGAGATGCAGGGTATCGAGTGGTATTTTATAGATTCCACTATGATACTCATATCGTTGATGTCATTTTCCTTGAACTTCTCCATAACTGCAACATTCTGAGGTTCCTTCTCTTTTCCTGCTTCAAACTATGGTTCCATGATCTTTCCTGTCACGATATCCAACACTTTATTCTTGGCAAGGAGGAGATCAATACTTGTATTCCATGCTCTGAAGTTAGAAGCCCCTTCTAACTTGTTTTATGACTTCATAGAGTAAGGCATGACTGCTTTGACTTGGTCAACCTTTGACTTTGACCCAAAAATCAAACTTGACGTCTTGGCTTACTGAGAGTACCAGGAGGTGCGCTAGGCTAGGGAGCACTAGGCTATCCAGGAATTAGGTCAACCTCTTCTATGAAGGTGCCTTAACAAGAGGGTTAGGGTTTCGTTGTTGCAACAAAACTTTGACTGCAATTGCAACTGTAACTGAGCAAATCCTCCCAATCTATCTTCCAAGGGTTATACTGTCTGAAGATAGTATAGGCCCATAACCTGTTAGAAAAAATAGGTGTGCTCGTTTTACCATATACAATATCTCAATATTTCCACCCAACCACAGGGACAAATGCCACCCCTGAGCACCTTAACCTTGACAGAGAGAATAATTATGGAAGCAAACCCTAGAACTAATAGCCAACCAAGGTAACGTACCTCTCTCCAGATCTAGCATACCAAGAAGAAATTGCAAACCATAACCAAGATAAAGTCCAAGACAAAATCGAAATGCCAGTTGTAGTAACTGCAGCTACAACTCCTCTCCAAACTTGTGCGCCATTGGTCTTGTGCAATTGTGAGAGTAAGAGTGACAAATGAGCTCTAGTTCCCTCTTATTTATAGTCCTACAAGTGACCTAACTGGGTCGACCTCTGCTTCTGGAGGCTAATAACTCAATAATAAATATTCTCTTGAGTTGACTTGTCTCCTAGGGTTATCATATCGAAAAGCAAAGTAGACCCAATATCTAGAGTAAGTTTATGGCCAAGAGTGGAGATGTAAGAGTAACAATTACTTTGGAGTGCACTAGTTATACCCAAGATAGTGTTTATAAAAGATTCCCAAGGATTTATAGATATACGACTCGAAAAAATCGATGCAATACACCTATTCGATTGGAATCAAATAAATTTTGTCCCTATTGTTACAAGCATACCATTCATGGAGAGATAAAAAAAAGAGATTAAATGTACTACTCCTACCCAGGGATAGAAATAGATCACAGATATAAAAAGAAATGGTATTTCAACAAGATCTTGAATGGAACGATATTTTCAAAAGATTTGGAATAAATAGTATTCAAAAGGTTCATGAAACAAACTATGGATAAACCCAAGCGATATTTTTGTAAACATTTGACACCAATTCGTAGACATTTGACACCAATTCATAGACATTTGTCACCAATTAGGTCGGGAGATCGGATTGATTATAAAAATATGACCCTAATTAGTCGATTTATTAGCGAGCAAGGGAAAATATTATCCGGCTAAGTGAATAAATTAACCTCAAAACAACAACGTCTCATTACTAACGCTATTAAACGAGCTCGTATTCCATATTTGTTACCCTTTCTTTATAATGAAAACTAAATTCATCCATGGAATGGAAATGAACCTACTCCTTAATCAAATCAGAGCTGGGATATATGGTCGATAAAGATGCAGATCTTTAGTCTATTGTTGAAAAAGTTGATAGAATTTCATTCTTGGAAAAAAATTGGATTGAAGTCTCACTTCATTCATTTCCAATCCAATATTGAATTTTTTTTAAATGTTTCGACCTTCCCGGAGGGAATTCTCCGGTAGAATATTTCTATCCATTCCATATTTACCTATTTCTTTCATCTATACCTAACCTATTTCATCACACAATAAGTTCTTCAAGATGGTGGAAAAGCAATTACTATCTAATACAACTATTTGTGCAAGTGTTTTACGATAGTGTAGGCACAGGTTTCTGCATTAATTCGAGTAATCCACAAACGATGAAGATCTCTCTTGTGTTTACCTCTATCTTGGTGGGTGGAAACTAAGGCTCTAGCTTTCCATTGGTTAACAGTTCGAAAAAGTTTCGAATGGGCCCCTTGAGAGCTGATACAAATGCAAGAATCTTTTTCCGATGTTTTCGAGCTATATATCCACGTTTCACTCTAGTCATTAACATTTACTCTCATGAATCACTAATCTTTTTATTGGTTAGTCATTTGTTTGGTCCATTGAGAATAACATTGATTCTTCTTATTTAGAAAATAAAAGTTCCAATGGCTTTTGCTACTTCAACCTTCCCAACCATAATTCCCTTTGGATAGGCATCTTCCGGGTAAGCAAGGGCTCGGACCTTGTACTGAGAATGAGAAAAAATCATGGGTTTCATTGTTTATATGGTTATTTCTCGAACGGTAAGATCCTCTCCATACGCCAAAGCCTCTTATTCATTTCCAAAATATGAGATGAGTATGTTATCGATAACTTGTGCGGTTTACCATCTCCATCTCTACTCTTGAATCATCAAGTAACAAATACTCTCATTACAAGATCTATCCATATAGTAACGACATGTAATTCTGGGGTTGGCCAGGTAGCTGACCTTGTTGTTCCGTTCTCGCAGAAATATGAGCATAAACTTTATGCTTCTACAATTTGCATGATTTCCCCACTCAATGGATTGATGACCATTCACTACCAATGAGGAATTGTTTTTCATCCCACATCAAGGTAATTGGGTTTGCACCAATGGAAACCATAAATTTCATCCCCGGTAAGGTTAGATGATGGATCTTTACTTTATTATGGCGGGAAAATTCTTCTGTTATTTTGTTGTAAGAATTTCCCAGTCTGTTTCACCTTCTGATCCGAATGAGTCACACATACACCCTAGCACATACTCCTCTACGCTGAGGACATCCTCGAAGAGCAAGAGAGTTTTTTCTATTCTCTATTGGTTGTCTTTCTTTTCTAATAAGTTGTTGAATAGTGGGCATTCTAGTTGTATTGTATGTGGAATCGACTGGTTCGGATTGATCCTAACCATATAAGGTTATTATGAAATGAATCACTTTCCCTTTCCTGTTTTTTTTTTTTTTTAAGAAAAAGAAGAGATCAAATTACAATTTACAGTTCATTATAAAAATCAATGAAAAAGAGGATCTTCCGATATGAGATCAACCTTCCGCTACGGCATCAACAATGCCATAAGCTCGGGCTTCTATTGCTGTCATAAAAACATCTCTGTCCAGGTCCTGTTGAATGACCTCTCCAAGGTTGCTCGTTCTTTCTATATAACATTTTGTTATGTAATCACGAATCATCATTACGTGTTTCGATTCGGTATGAAAATCTGCGACCGGTCTGTCATAGTAGGAACTAGCAGGTTGGTGGATCATAACCCTAGAATGAGGTAATGCTATACGTTTAGTAATTTCTCCCCCGATTAGGATGAAATATCCCATTGAAGAAACTATCCCCATGCATATTGTATGTACATTTGGTACTATTATTTGCATAATATCGAAAAGACCTACCCCCGGTATTACTGATCCACCAAGACAATTGAGAAATGAGAACATATCTTTATTTGCATCTTCTACACTCAAATATACCATGAAACCCATGAGTTGATTTGCAATCTTGTGATTGATATCCTGAGCCAAAAAAGTTAATCTCTCTCGATAAAGTCGGTTGTATAAGTCGACCCAATTTGCATCTTCATCTCCAGGGGCTTGGAAAGGAACTTTTGGAACACCAACGGGCATTTGTTTTAATGAAAAGAAGTGAAGCACTATACTCTAATATGGGAACGTAAAGTATACGAAGTTGTGTCACACATGAACTCTTCCATCTTGGATGGATAGTATTTCTTCATAGGGGAGGTTTTTCACCTATTTGGAAATAGAGCTTCAGATGGATCAAAGATCCATGTAAAATATCCTTCAATTATTCGAGTTGATAATGTAACAAATCACACTTTTACCACTAAACTATACCCGCCACGATTCGATTGTAACATACGAATCGATCTTTTTTCCAACTGATCTGAAAATAGAAGGCTGACTTGTTATGCTATGCAAGCACCCTCTACTTCATAAAAATAAACTTTACATGACCTTGCTCCATGTATTAAAATATGCAAGATAAAATTATGTGCCAAGTTTATGAATCTTCTTTTAAATGTTCAGGTGTGAGGAAATGTTCTTTTAGATGGTTAAATATCTACTTTAAATAAATACACAGCAACATAACTTGCAACAAATAAACCATCAAACTCAAAATAAAACAAACATGATAAAGGAGTTCACCCCTCTCTGGGCTACATCTCCTTGAGCCTCCATTAATGGACTTGGCTCTCTAGGATTAATTTGTCAAAAGTTCGTTTACAAGTTGTTTCTCAAATCCAATGGAAAAACAAATTRTACCATTGGGATCAGAACACATAAAAACCCCAAAAATGACTAATAAAACTCTGAAAACGGATCATGGCTCATCCGGGCATGACCTCTTCTACATGTGGCCTAAATCTTCCCTGAGCTTCCTTGTGAAAAAAACACCTGTAAAAGTCCTCAAAAGCCTCTGAAACTAGTCCCAATGTGTTCAGAGCATAACAATTAGCCAAAAATGACTATTCAGTCACAGAAAACAAATTTGGACTCACCAAAACATGACCTCAATCAATGAGGGCTTCAAGCTCCCTGGAGCTTCCTGAAACTTCAATGGTGAAAAACCTGCATAAGAAGTCTTCAAATGCCTGTGAAAACAGTGCCAATGGATTTAGAATGTCCAAAAAACCCTAGCTGGGCTTTTACGACACCTCATTCAGCCAAAAAATGAAGACGATAGGCCTCCTACCATTCTCTTCCTTCAAGCTTGCCGGCTCTGGTTCGCCAAAACGCACCTCCTGTACGTTGAACCCAGAACACATGCTTATTTAAACACAAAAACCTGGCACCGGGCGCAACCTCATAATGGTGCAAACTGTAGAACTGTTAACGGAACTAAAACCCCCAACCGTCAAGCCGTTGGGCATATGGGTCCATGTGACCTCGTCCCGCACATAAAAAGGGCTCATTTTCCATGCGTATAAACATGTGACAAGTGTCGACGCGTTTTGGTTTAACCGTTTGCATGGTGGAATAACTCCCGCACATTCAAAGGAGAAGGGTCATATGGCGATGGATTAAGTGACCGGGGCTTAACCATTTGAAACATGTAAACCCGCGTGTGTTTGTTTAACTGTGGTCATATGTAATGCAATACAACCGCGGGCTAGGGCTAAGCCCCAACCCGACCCCCCGCCAAATTAAATATTAATTCAATTCAAATAAATAAAAACACATATAGTTAATAAGAACTAACACATGGTGTGCCGGTTGGGCGGCCATTGCCAAAACGCTCGATCTATGGCGGAGGTCCAGGGTTCGAGTCCGGTGGACTCCATAAAAGTTTGAACAAACAACCAATACAACGGTGCCACGTGGCAGCCCATGACTAGGCCACGTGGCACCACATCATTGGTACAATAAATTCCACGTGTTGCATTCTAATTTGACCACATCTGCCAATCCAAAACTGCCACATCAGCCTATACGGTCATGCCACGTCAACATCCGTACAGACTGTACGGACTGCACAGCCAATGCCCCTTTTTTTTACCTGTTTGGCGATTCGAACAGATCATGATATCTCTCACTCCCGATGTTCGTTTGAACCCAAGCAAGTTGCGTTGGGTTCATGACGATGAGGGCTACACACTCGTTCTTTTTGAGGCAATTCCGAGAACTTTGATTTTTGAGCTAAAATTTGACCCTTGGTCTAGATTTTGATCACGCCTTCCCACTGAAAGGCTTTTGGACCCACAAAAGCTTATGATTATCTATCTAAGATTCAATACTCCTCTTCTTTCAAGTTCTATCAACTGATTCTACTTGAAAAGACTTTTTGACAATCACCTGGATATCTTGACATGCCTTGCACTGCAACTGGCTATGTCCCTCAACCATTGTTCTCTGGCTGCTGCTGACCCACTGTTCTCTTTGTTCTTGGAAGACTGCCAACCTTCCCACTGAGAATCAAGTCCCTCTTGTGAACTCTTTGATGTCAACACAATCAACTCTCCAATGGCTGCAAAAACTTTCCTGCAACATCTTGTCACAAGCCAAGAAAACCATCAATCTTGAAAACAAATTATACAAGACTGAAAATGATGCCAACAAAGTCTTTTTTCTCTTCAAGCAAACTGTCGCATCTTGTACTTCATCAAAGCACATGGTGTTTTCCTGCATCTTGGTGTACTCAAAATCAACTTACAAGCCAACAAACACCATCGACTAAACATAAGTCGAAAAACATGATCGACACAACATAGTTGTCAGACAATCATCGACACATGTCGAAACTCATTTGAAACATATCGACCTTCCCAATGACAAGTCGACAAACATGATACACAATCATGTTACAATCATGAGTCATTCATGATGAACTAACACCAGGTTCACTGCTTATACATACACACAAAACAAATGCATGTGCATGTCTCTTCAACTCTCCTTCTAATACAAACATAAGTACATAAACCCAAAACATGTGGGTACATAAGAGCTGAATATGAAAAAGATATATGGCTGTAACAAGTGAACATCATATCCATCTTTTACATCCTCTTGGCGAAGTTGTGCAACAACAAAAATGCCTTCAAACGAATTGCATTCACATGCAAACTTGCATCATACAAGTTATGATAAGCTGCTGCAACTTGTCATACTCTTGACATAAATGCATACATAAGGCTGAAAAGTGCATTTACAATAGAAAATGCAAGCCTTACTTGCTCAAGAAATCCAACCATTTCTTACCAGCCCAACTCAATGGTGACTTTTTCTGCTGAAAATCGTCCTCTTGTGAATCATCTTGACACACATCGATGATGGAATCTCCTCTTCCATTCTTGCCAATATCTTTATCCATCTACTTCTTATGCTGTGGATGAGTGGTTGGATGCAATTTCCAACATTGGTCAATGAGATGACCTCGCTTCTGACAATGAGTGCAAATCTTTTGCATCCTCTTTTCACGTTGTCTTTGCTTATAAAGTTTCTTGAAAGTGGCCAATCTTTTCCAACATTTTGAAATATGATGGTTATATAAACCACAATATGTACATGGATTCTTTCTTCAAGTTTTACATACAAATTTATCATGCTTAACATAATCAAAAGCAACTGAATGATAAGCGGAATTATACCTTGAACATTCACCTTTAACACCTCTTTGAGGAGGTGAATTTGAAGAGTTACAAGCTCTCCTTTGAAGACCAACAACAGTGTTCTTGTCCTCATCACTGTCACAATTCTTTTTTTTCACACATTTGCATTCATCTTGAACACAAGCTTTGCATGCTGGAGGGATTGAACTTTCAACAAAATTTCTTGAACTTTCACCTTTATAGCCTTCTTGAGGAGGTGAACTTGAAACAAAATTTGTTC
>JZKD02S1962424.1:29579-41210 GCA_000966675.3 Picea glauca
ACCCTATTCCTCTTGTGTGATTTTCAAAAACACCAAAACATTCATCTTGAGAGGAATTTGAAGATAAACTAACATTACATACCTTATGTTCATGCATGTACTTGATAAGGGTTTCTTTTGCCTCATGGAGTTGAGTCTCCATCTCATGCAACTTTTCAAGAAGCTGGTCTTTCTCCTTCTTCATGGCCATCAACTTCTGTTCAAGGGAAATGCTCTCCTTTCTATCTTCACACATCTCTTTCATCAAATCTCTCTTGGTTAGAATTTCCTTCAACATCTCTTTGTCAAAGAACTTTGATTTTGAAGATATATGAGAACTATCAATGCTTGAAGCTTCCTCCATCCTTGCAAGATATCAAACTTCAACACAAAATTTGCACAAAAACCAATAGCTAAATCTCAAGCTATCAATGGAAAATACATGAGCAAAACAAACTATGCGTTGATACCACCTGATCTGAAAATAGAAGGATGACTTGTTATGCTATGCAAGCACCCTCTACTTCATAAAAATAAACTGTACATGACCTTGCTCCATGTATTAAAATATGCAAGATAAAATTATGTGCCAAGTTTATGAATCTTCTTTTAAATGTTCATGTGTGAGGAAATGTTCTTTTAGATGGTTAAATATGTACTTTAAATAAATACACAACAACATAACTTGCAGCAAATGAACCATCAAACTCAGAACAAAACAAACATGATAAAGGAGTTCATCCCTCTCCGGGCTACATCTCCTTGAGCCTCCATTAATGGACTTGGCTCTCTAGGATTAATTTGTCAAAATTTCTTTTACAAGCTGCTGCTCAACTCCAATGGAAAAACAAACTGTACCATTGGGATTAGAACACATAAAAACCCCAAAAATGACTAATAAAACTCTGAAAACGGATCATGGATCATCCGGGCATGACCTCTTCTACATGTGGCCTAAATATTCCCTGAGCTTCCTTGTGGAAAAAACACCTGTAAAAGTCATCAAAATCCTCTGAAACCTGTCCCAATGTGTTTAGAGCATAACAATTAGCCAAAAATGACTATTCAGTCACAGAAAACAAACTTGGACTCACCAAAACATGACCTCAATCAATGAGGGCTTCAAGCTCCCTGGAGCTTCCTGAAACTTCAATGGTGAAAAACCTACATAAGAAGTCTTCAAATGGCTGTGAAAACAGTGCCAATGGATTCAGAATGTCCAAAAACCCCTAGCTGGGCTTTTACGACACCTCATTCGGCCAAAAAATGAAGAAGATAGGCCTCCTTCCATTCTCTTCCTTCAAGCTTGTTGGCTCTGGTTCGCCAAAATGCACCTCCTGTACGTTGAACCCAGAACACACACTTATTTAAGCGTAAAAACCTGGCATCGGGCACAACCGCATAACGGTGCAAACTGTAGAACTTTTAACGAAACTAAAACCCCCAACCGTCAAGCCGTTGCGCATATGGGTCCATGTGACCTCGTCTCACACATAAAAAGGGCTCATTTTCCATGCGTATAAACATGTGACAAGTGTCGACGCGTTTTGGTTTAACCGTTTGCATGGTGGAATAACTCCCGCGCATTCAAAGGACAAGGGTCATATGGCAATGGATTAAGTGACCAGGGCTTAACCATTTGAAACATGTAAACCTGCGCGCGTTTGTTTAACTATGGTCATATGTAATGCAATACAACTGCGGGCTGGGGCTAAGCCCGAGCCCGACCCCCCACCAAATTAAATATTAATTAAATTCAAATAAATAAAAACACATATAGTTAATAAGAACTAACACATGGCGCATCGGTTGGGCAGCCATTGGCAAAACGCTCGATCTATGGTGGAGGTCCAGGGTTCGAGTCCGGTGGACTCCATAAAATTTTGAACAAACAACCAATACAACGGTGCCACGTGGCAGCCCATGACTAGGCCATATGGCACCACACCATTGGTACAATAAATGCCACGTGGCAACCCATGACTAGGCCATGTGGCACCACACCATTGGTACAATAAATGCCACGTGTCGCATTTCGATTCGACCACATCTGCCAATCCAAAACTGCCACATCACCTCTGCCACGTCAGCTTGTACGACCATGCCACGTCAGCATCCGTACGGACTGTACGGACTGCACAGCTAGCATCCCTTTTTTTTACCTGTTTGGCGATTCGAACAGATCGCGATATCTCTCGCTCTCGACATCCGTTTGAACCCAAACGAGTTGTGTTCGGTTCGTGATGACGAGGGCTATGCACTCGTTCATTTTGAGGCAATTCTGAGAACTTTGATTTTTGAGCTAAAATTTGACCCCTGATCTAGATTTTGATCACCAACCGATAGGAAGATGAGGAGTTATCAACCTCTATTGAAAATTTCTATCAATCATTACCTCATTTTCATCATTACATGAATATCCATCATTGGGGATGAAATACTTTGGTAAATAATATTTCATCCCCGACGATTGCTCATTGTAATTATAGATTACCTTTGTGAACTACTAATAAAACAATGACTAATGGGCCCGATACAACCATCAGAGTTTGAACAGTGAGTTGTGCAATAACTTCTAGATTCATTTGGGTTTCTTTCACCTCTATGATCCCATCGACTTGATGGATGTATGAATAAAATGTTGTCAAGATCAATCACTTTTCTTCTCTTTTATTTTCTCTTCTTCATCTGCCTCTCCATTTTTCTTCTTCTTCCCCATCTGTGTAACTTCGATCAGGAATAGCCCTCAGTAACTATGAACAATATCATACCATATAAAAGGACTAGAGAGCCAAAGAAAAAAACATAGAAAAAAAAATTGAAAGAACAAGGGTGGTTTGTTAAGGCCAGGCCAGGCAGGTCAGAAAAAAGGCAATTTTTTTTTAAATGAAATGAAAAATACAATTTTCAAGATTCGTTTTTTCTAACTGAATAATTGCAATATTTTTTATATTGTTGATACAATCCGTACATGTTATGGTATACACCTTTACTCCACCATTCATTTTGTTAAACAAGAAATTTTCCATCTTAGAGAGATGGCTGAGCGGACCAAAGTGGCGGATTGCTAATCCATAGTACAGATTATCCGTACTGAGGGTTCAAATCCCTCTCTCTCCGTTTGGTCACTATTGCGGATAACTCCAAATATTTATACATAACGGAAAAGCCTCATTAATCTAGATACTTTTTTTCACTATTCTTTATGTCTAGGATTACGTCCTGGATCGTTCGATAGAAATCCAAAGATAAAAAGAGAAATGAAAAATATCACTATTGTGTAAACGAACAGCTTAAGAGTAAGAATTACGTAATCTCTGGGATCCTAATTATAAGTACAACAAAATAAATCATCAATCTTTGTATAATATATGAATACTTGAATACCAAACAATAGTATGATTCATAAAAATCATGAAATTATTTCTCCAGATCACGTGTGAAAATCAATTTGAAAGGAGATAATTTATCTCTTTGTTTTCAAAAGTGTCATTTTTCCCTTCTTCTTTTTTGGATCAACCAAATATTTATCGAATCTTTATGAAAATATATCATTCGTATCAATACGTGAACAAATAGTCCGATCCGAAGTGAGCGATGGGATTTGAAGGAAAGGAATTGATGAAGGTGGGTGGAAAAGTTTTTAGTTGGGAGCATATAAGGTATATGGATCTGGTATCATCGGGTGGAGCAAGGATATAACTTCTGTCACAAAAAATGTATAGAGTTATACAAAAATTGGATCAATGACAGCGATCCAAAAACTTTCAAAAGGAAAAAAGGGGATACTTTTTATTGAAAACTTACAACAACTTGTCAAACAAAGGCTAAGAGAAAAGAGAGAACATGAATAATTGGCATTACATCAACAATTGGATCGGAAATCACATAAGCCTCAGGTAATTTTCCAAAAAAGGGATTATTTGAATAGATAAAGGCATCATCTAGAAAAATATTGAGCATAACTGGCATTTTTCTTCTCCAAAAAAAAATTAGAGGGGGGGGGGTGTAAAGCCAGAAAAGTCTTTGATTGATTCAATCGATCGAGAAGCTCTTCGACAAGTTTGACCGGACTTGGGGTTGGAAGGGATGATTCTTTCATACATACAATATTTTATCCAATCTAATAGAAAATTATCAATGAATGGATATTCTTGTCCCTTTTTTTTGTTTTTCCTATTATGTCCAATTCCATCAATAACCTATTTTATCAAAATATCCACAAAATTTTCCAACCCAATTGGGATCTTATCTAATGAATCTTGGATCCTAATGAGTTGACAAAAAATTGAATATAAGTATTCATTAGCATATGAATAGGGAAATAGGATGGGAATGGGGCATGGCCAAGCGGTAAGGCAACAATTTTTGATCCTGTTATTCAGAGGTTCAAATCCTTCCGTCCCAGACTTATTTCATTGGTTCATGTTTTCTGTTCTCTCCCTCTTCTCTTTTTTCTTTCATAAAGATAAATGCAAAATTTCGTTCTACTTTTTATCATAATTTCACCATACTTATCAGAAGGGAATGCGATTACAATAGGGAAGGGATAAAGGGATATCTTTGTGGTGCAAGATGGGAATACAGATCAATTTGAGATAAGGTTCAATTTATGAAATTAGGCCATTGGATGTATGTTGGTCCTGCTCATATTGGAACTCTACGAGTAGCTAGTTCATTCAAAAATGTCCATGCCATTATGAATGCTCCTCTAGGATATAATTATTTTAATGTAATGCTCTCTATGTTAGAACGGGAAAGAAATTTTACTCCTACAACTGCTAGTATAGTAGATCGTCACGTACTAGCACATGGATCTCGAAAAAGAGTTGTGGATAATATTCTTCGAAAAGATAAGGAGGAAGGTCCCAATCTGATCATATTGACACCTACATGTACCTCTAGTATCTTGCAAGAGGATTTTAAAAACTTTGTGGATAGAGAATCCATAATCTCTGATTGCAACGTCATTTTTGTGGATGTGGATCATTATCAAGTGAATGAAATTCAGGAAGCGGATAAAACTTTGGAACGGGTGGTTCGATATTATTTGGAGAAATCCTATAGACAAGAAACATTGGATCAATTCGTAATAGATGCACCTTCTATAAATATAATTGGGATTCTTACTCTTGGATTTCATAATCGACACGATTATCGTGAGTTGAGACGTTTATTAAAAGATCTGGACATCAGAATTAATCAAATAATTCTTGAAGGAGGATCTGTAGAGGATTCGAAAAAAATACCAAAAGCTCGGTTCAATTTAATTCCTTATCGTGAAGTGGGCTTAATGACAACAATGTATTTGAATAAATAACTTGGGATGCCTTATGTATATACAAATCTTATGGGAGATGTAGATACGACTGAGTGCATTCGACAGATAAAGAAATATATTGATACCTTGGCGGCTCCTATTTTATCAAGAAAAAGGGTTGATTACGAATCCTATATCGATGGACAAACTTGATTCGTTTCCCAAGCTGCTTGGTTCTCAAGATCTATCAATTGTCAGAATTTTATGAGGAAAGAAATAGTCGTTTTTGGTGATGCAACTCATGCTACTTCAATCACTAAGATACTTGCTAGAGAGATGGGAATTCATGTGAGTTGTACATGTACTTATTGTAAACATGATGCAGAATGGTTCAAAGAGAAAATTAAAGATTTTTGTGATGAGATAATCATCACACATGATCATGTTGAAGTAGGAGATATTATCGCTCGCGTGGAACCCTATGAAATATTCGGTACTCAAATGGAACGCCATATTGGTAAACGTATTGAGATTCCCTGTGGAGTTATTTCCGCACCATCTCATATCCAAAAATTTTCCTTGGGATATTTGTTACACATCAAAATTACTCACTTTGATAGTGTCGCGAGTGTCGTCATTACAAAGGTCGCAAGTGTCGCATTTTTCTCACAAAGTCGCAAGTGTCATGCTGCCATGATGCCTATGTCATGCCTATACCAACATGAGAAGGACACTTGAAACACCTCAAACATCTGATTTGGAAGAGGAGAAATGAGTCAACAAGCTTGCAAACCTTTTGCCATCTGAAAGCACCTCAAAAACTGAGTTTTTGGAGGGGAGCGCTCCCCCTTACACTATTTCGGAGCACTGGCGCTCCCCCTTACACTGTCAGGGAGCGTTATAACGCTCCCCTGGCCCTTTTGAGGGAGCGTTATAGATTTTGA
Organism: Picea glauca; assembly: GCA_000966675.3. NCBI lineage: Eukaryota > Viridiplantae > Streptophyta > Pinopsida > Pinales > Pinaceae > Picea > Picea glauca. Next base: position 35,763 of record JZKD02S1962424.1, read on the forward strand.
GGGCACTGGCGCCCCCTAAAGCCTACTAGGGAGCGCTATAGCGCTCTGATGGCCCTTTTGAGGGAGCGCTACCTATTCTAGGCAGTTGTTACGCTGTTGAGATGAATGGGGGAAGCATCTTTTCATTCTTGGAAGGAAGTTGGATTCGAATCCCTAGTCCAGCCATAATCTTAGGGTAGATCCTCAACTGAAGGAGGCAAATCCTCAACTTGCCCAAGGATATCTCAAGTGGTTAAAGCCTCTCCAAGGCTATATAAACAAACTTTCTAATGGTGAAAGGGGAATGGAAAAGGAGAATTACACCAAACTTATGATCTCATAAGTGGTGATGGAACAGAGCTGATGGGGGAAGAATTGCTTATATGAAACTTGTGATCTTGGAGGAAATACATAGGCAGCCAAAGAAGAGTGATCAATGAAGTTGTTGTTATCCAGGTTGTGGATCTTTCAGGCAAGGGTTAGACGAAGAGGACTTGATGAAGCTGTTGGATTCGCATCTACGATTGTAAGTACTGCTATCGTTATTCTCATCAATATGACACGCTTGGCCCGTTTCTTTCTAGTTTGTGTCTAATGTCACATGAACTTATCATTAGTTGATAGATCTGTTTTCAAGCTAATATCAATAGAGTAGGAAGAGGTCGTATCTTGTTTGTCTGTAGAACTCAGCGAGGAGAAAAGGATTGGAGCGCAACTCGGAGCGTGCAGGGACAAACGTCGATAAGAAGGTACTTATGTCATCCTTCCTTCTCATGTGTTAGTTTAGATACATTTGAAAGGAAGTCAGTGTCCACGTTAAGCATTTTCTGTCTAGAGTTAGGGTCAAGATCTTAGAGGCGATCTACCTGTCCGCAGGGAGATTTTCCTACAACAGAAATTGGCGACTCCACTGGGGAGATAGCCTCAAATCGAAACTTCTTGTTTTGATTTCTCCTCATTGACCTAGTTCTATCCCTTGATTGTTTCAGACCTGGTTTACTCCTCTTTTGATTGGTTTCATGAGATGATTGGCTCCTCACCTTGTCACACTCAGCATAATTGTCGGAATTGAATTGCAATTTTTTTTTATTTTTTTTTATTTTTTGGGTTTTTAGACCCTGGCGCCCCTGTCCCAGTGTTAACAGAGCACCAACGCTCCCCCATAGTCTTGCACAGAGTGTTATAACGCTCCTTGCCTTTGGCAACAGAGCGCCAACCCTCTTTGGCCCAAAAAACCTTCCAGAATTGCTTTGTCAAGGTTTTGCCTCTGTGTCTCCTCTGCTGAGTGACCTTGTGAGTCCATGTTTCTTCCCTTTCATCTTTGACATCTGTCTTTTTTGAAGAATAAACATCTTACTGGTTGAAGTTTGTAGCCTTCTTCACTATTTTTATTGAGTTTTTTCTGTTGAGTGAAGTTTGAAACCCATGCACTGTTTTCCTCTCCTCATCAGCTGAGTAAAAACCCTAGTGAAGGTCATCAAAGGCCTACAGACCTCTTTATCTCGATTTCAGTCAAGATCATTGTTCTTCAACTTTTTCTTTTGGGTGTGAAGTTTGTTTTTCTCTTTGATTGTCTCTTTTCTTTCGCTTTTCATTTTGATTGCAACGAAAGGGTATATTGTTTGTATGACTTTTGCTTGTGCTAGTTTGGTTTTCATTCATACAAGAAGATAATTAGCAAGACGAGCATTGTGTTGAATGGATCATTATTCATATGCAAACAATAAAAAGTATCTGCATGATTGATTGTGCATGTTAGAAGGCATCTCAAAAGTTTTAGCATTGCATCAGGATTCGATTGAGAATTGTTTGAGGACACTTCGTATGCGTGCTTGTTAAGTGAAAATAACTCTCTCTCTCCCTTAGATAGATGTTCATCGAAAATAAATGACTTCTTATCATATTCGATGCATTCTTTGAATCTGAGTCATAATTCCATTTGTTTCACTTCCATGCACCCCTTTGCGTAAAGAAAAACCATAAAAATCAACGCTAATTAAAAGTTATCTAGAACTTTTTCTTTTCTAGGATCCTCCACCAACAATAGAATAGGCTTAGTACTTTGGATTAGGCTATGAGCATAACTCTCCAAAGTTTTTCAAAACAAACACTAGCATCCTGAGTTAGGGAGAGTCAAATCCAATTATCGTATAAGTCTGCCTGGGATCCCCCTCTCACACAGGGGTTACGCACGAGGTCGCATTCGGGTAAGCTACGGGGAATAACCCTCCGTGGTTTAACTGATTGTGGTGGTCAGATCGTATTATGGGGGTCACTTTGAGGTAAATCCACAATTACTACGTGGAATCCTTTTAGTTGATTTCGGGATTGATACCCTGCCTGTACGTTCGGATCGGACTGTTGATTGTTCCCGCCCAGGGGTTGACTGCAAATCGGTAACCTTAGTGGCCATAATCTTTAGGGTCTTACACAAGGTGACGGTGATGGGAAGTCTCACTGTACCTAGATCAGACATTGGTCAATCTCACTCGGGCTCCTTGGAGGGTAAATCCACAATTACTGCGTGGAAGCTTGCACCAAGGAATAAGTCCGTTAAGTAGGTCGCCATTGTAATTGTCCCACCCTATCCCTGCCCCTTCTTGACTTGATCGCGCGATGTTGGATTTCATCACCAACTAGTACGGTCATCGAGAGAAGGTCCTGTTTGCTTGGTTGTGATTCTTAGATTCTATTAGCGTATGTTGTTTCTTTTACTTAGTGGACCTTAGGTCGAGTCAGTGTTAATGGAATCGAATCCTGAGAGTACCAATGGAGGAACCCCTTCTTCTGGGGAACCTTGTACCTTTCCTTCATTTGGAAACTTTGGTCCTCCATATGTTGCCACACTGAGTCTTCCAGGACTCACTATTGGATTACCAGTTTGGTTGTTCCCCACTCCGATGATCCTGAATCCTCACAATGTTTCAGTTGCACCTAATACTTTGGATGTCAATGCACCACCCACACATCAACCTCATGTCGACTTTTCGCCTTCTTCGCCCATCAAGTCTCCTTCCATTTCTCCTTCTTCTCCTAGTGAAAGCTCTAAATAAAGTAGCCAGGTTGATCAGAAGAAGAAGAAACGGAAAGAGAAGAAGAAGAAGAGCCCAAAAAGGACCAAGACCCCAACAACATCAGATGTTGGCTCTAAGAAACCGATTACTGTTAATAGTAATGGGAGTGTTGATGAAGTCAACAAGATTAAAAGGAAGAATCCAAAACCCAAATTCCCTTGCAGCTTTTGCAAGGGTGACCACTTTTTGAGGGATTGCCCCAGTCTTATCAAGGTTTTAGAAATGTGGTCTTCCACGTCATCAGCCTCTATCAATCATGCCGATGATACCCCATCAACTAGTGATGTTCAGGTTGGTAAGAAGAAGAAAACTGTCAAATTCCCTTGCATGTTATGTAAAGGTAATCATTACTCTCACCTTTGTCCTCGCATGGACGAGGCTTCTTCTCTTTTGGAAAAACTTCAACTTCCAAAAGGTTATCGTAAACTTTCCTCCGACCCATCATTGGTTGATGGACTGGTCAATCCAGTTCCATCGTCGGTCAGTCCGTTTGATCAGGTGGTCAATCTAGTTTCCTCCTCGATTGAACCACAAACCCAAGTAGTTGATTCAGTTCCGTCATCGATCAACCCCGATCTTCATCAAAAGAGTGACACCAAAGTGTTCGATCTGTTTCCATCCTCGGTTGACCCCACTCTCCCGTTAGAGAGTGACACCAAAGCGGTCAATCCGTTTCCACCCGTCGACCCCATTATTTCTTTGGAGAATGAAACTCAAGTGGTCGATTCAGTTCTGCCATCGATCGATCCCACTCCTCCTTTGATGAGTGCCAAAGTGACTGATCTAGTCCCTTCCTCAGTCAGTCCCACTCTTCCTCTGAAAAGTGCCAAAGTGGTCGATCCAGTTTCGTCATCGGTCGATCCCATTCCTCCATTAAGGAATGTAAAAGTGACTGATCCAGTCCCTTCCTCGGTCAGTCCCACTCTTCCTCTGAAGAGTGCCCAAGTGGTCTATCCAATTCCACCATTGGTTGATCCGATCCAATCATCGGTCGATCCTAATCTCCCTCTAGAGATTAAACCCGATACTGCCCATGTTTTTCTTGTTAATATAGACTCTACCGTGCCAGGGGGCATCCCTCCTTCTCCTGTGGAACCCCCTCCAAGTACTGAAGCCATCCTTTTTGATTGGGGTGCGCTAATTGGACCTCATCTTCCCTCTCACATTCCTTTCCAGATTATAGTACAAGTTTGGGGTCGGGACGTTCCTCAAACACTGATAGATGAAGGTGCATCTGTTAGTATTTTGTCTTCCGTTGCTTGGTACGCTTTGGGTTGTCCGCATCTTGCACCGGTTACACCGAATCTATTAGCTTTTAACAGAAGAACTAGTCAACCTTTAGGGATCCTTCCTCAGTTTCTTGTAACTTTGAGAGGGAAAAATGTCTTTATCGATGTCATGGTAGTCCAAGACCCCTTGGATTTCACTTTACTCCTTGGGCGGGATTATGTCTATGCTATGAAAGCTCCTGTATCCACCCTTTTCCGTGTGATATCTTTCCCTCACGATGGAAGAATTGTGACTATTGATCAATTTTCATTCATCGGCCCTGACTGGGTTACCTCCCTAAATGGTTCCTATGTGCAGACGATATCGCCCCCACCGCATGTCAATTATGTGGCGTTGTCTCCCTTGACCTCAAATTTCGATGATTTGGATCCGGTAGTTGACATGGTGATCTCTTTGATAGGGTTATTGGAGCCTGATCTCCTTACCCCTATCACGACCCTCGACATGTGTCCTTTCTCGAGTGATTGTCTTCCATCCAGTGAAGATCTCCCGAAGGCCATGATCACGTTTTATCCATTGACATGGTACCCTTCCAGAGCATTATCCTCTTGGAAGCCATGATCCGGACGAAACCACGAGCATAGTTTCTCTTCTCTGTGGCAAGCTCGTTAAAAAATGAAACAAAGGCCACTAGCTTTCATACTGGGGGCATACCATTAGCATATTTTTTCTTCTCTGTGGCAAGCTCGTTAAAAAATTAAACAGAGGTCATGAGCATAGTTTCTTTTCTCTGTGGCAAGCTCATTAAAAAATGAAACAGAGGCTTTGAGCATAGTTTTCCTCTCTGTAGCAAGCTCGTTAAAAAATGAAACAACAATCTAGGGATTGAACCTGGAACCTTGAGCATGGTTCTTTTCCTGTGTCAACCTCGTTAAAAAATGAAACAATCACCTCTCCCTTCAAGTTGAGTCTTTCACCAGATCTCGTAGATGTCGAGTCAAGTATTTCGTTAGGTCTCGTTTTCGAACCTTCATTTCATCCACTTGTATTCTTTTTCTCCATCTAGCACATAAATTGGTGACAACCTCAAAGTCAGTGAATGAATTGAAGCTTGGGGGGCATGTCTCCAGCCTTTGATGATCATTCTGGAGTCAAGCCACCAGCT
>JZKD02S1962435.1:0-14016 GCA_000966675.3 Picea glauca
TATATATATATATATATATATATATATATATATATATATATATATATATATATATATATATATATATATATATATATATATATATATATATATATATATATATATATATCATACTCAAAATTACATGGTTTAAACGAGAACATGTGAGTATCAAACCCGGCGCAAGGAATTAACTTTTGTGGTGAAGAATTGTTGATTCAGATACGGAACAATCTTGATCTTTGATCATCGGAGATCAATGGATAAGATCAAAATATTGGGGATCGAGACCTGGTGAGCCATCTTAGCCACATCAGCACCATGATGGAAACCTCGTCAGTGTCATGTGTCTAGTCATGTGAGTGCCACATTAGAGGGAGTTCATGTCAAAGCTATAACAAGTAACTCTCTATATGTCACATGTATTGCCACATGTCAGGACCTGTATCAATGCCATGTCATGAAGAAGACATGATGTAGACCACCTCCTTCACCCAAGGTCTGCTAACCTCCCAGTCTAAGGATCTTCATTTTTCGGGGCTAAAACAGCTCGCAGGTTCCAACAGAACCTTTATCTGTACACCCACAACCTTATCCCCCTCTTTTTGGGCCTAAATTTCCTTTCATAGAGATTTTATAGGTCAAGGAAGAAGTCCACGTGACCCTGGTCTTAAAATCGAGGGCTAAACTTTCAATCCTCAAAAATTTCGGGTCTCTGGAACTTTTTCACTTCGGGAGTTCCAACTAGTTGGAACTCAAAACCTCTCGGACACCTTGTCAACGCAGAACCAAACCTTGGCCTCATATCAATGGCACATCCTAGTGTGCAATCAATGGCAGCAATTTCTTCAAAGATCTGGGCTTCGAAAGTTCGAGGGACTTCTCATTTCCACAATTTGCAACCTCCAAACTCTGAACTAGTGGAGTTGATTTTGGACCTCCACATGTCTCTTTACTGATCAATGGCTGATGACACTTCTTCCTTCAGGACTCCAACGTATTGTGGGTCTTGGTATCCCCTTCCTCCTAGAATGGAGAAGTATTGTAGTTATCCTTTGTCTTCCACGCATTTCTCCTTTGCGATCTACAACCGGGATTAGTTCCAGCTCCTAGGAATTTCGGGCGTTCGCACAACTTCTGCACCCTAACTCCCCCGGAGTGCTAACCCACCAAATATTTGGATCTGTCAACACGTGTCTCGTGAATGGATGAACATGATGAATTCAGGCCTTTGTCATTTGGAGGAACTAGACTTCTCTGTGATCTATACTTAAACCTCCTGAATAAACGAAGTCTGAAGGACTTCATACTTTAACATTGGTGCAACTTCCACAGATCTTACAGTGGTCAGATCTCTGGAAACCTCCTAAAGGATCTCATTCGTTGGATCTCCCAAACAATCAAAACACTTCCCTCCAAAGGATGTTGGTCACTAACCTTCCTGAGCTTTACTCACTTGAGATAAATAAAATCCATGGCGCCCTCATGTGCACTCCTACACATTGAATCTTTTGACTTAAAAATTTTCTAAGTCCTTCCTGTTGAACTCTTATTCTCACTATCCCTCTTGATCCTGGTTCCTCTGAGGTTTATTCTCACACTCCTTGCATCTTTTTAACTTCTCCTATGGGACTTCTCCAACACTTAAACTAAGTGTAGGCCCACTATGCATCTTGCATGGATCTTCTCAAACCTTTGCTCTCCTCTGAGAAACTGTGCATTCTCTGCACTTCAACTAACGACTACGCACTCCTTGTACTTCCACTGTAAGTTCACATTATCTCTCTTGATATTCTGAGTCTATATCAACTGGGCCTACACACTCCTTGTGGGAACTATGCACTCCTTGCACCAAGAATCTCAAAAGAGAAAACAAATGAAACTTATAGGAACATCATAGATTTCCACACTTAACCATGAAAAAAAAAATCATGCATAAAAGATACATAAAACAAAGAACACACAGAGAACACAAAGAAACATCACATGTACTCCATTAACTTAGATGAACACAACACCATACAATTGGAATCAAACCTCTCTGCTTGTATTCATTCAGAAAATGTGTACATGGACTCATATAGTTCTCTGCAACTCCTCATAAGATTCAACATCTCTCTCAGCAATAGTAACATTCAACCTCTACAATAACGTTCAATGGCCTCATTTGGGCATACAATACATATATTTATACAATGAGGGGCTTCTCGATCCATCCCTCCAACTTACCTTAGTGTTATCATGTCATAGTTAAGACATTCGCCTACTTTGTCCTATTACAATAAATGGCATTTACATTCAGATATGAGTTGATTCTCTATACATGTACAATCCTACAGACAGTTAAGATGATTACAAAGATCTGGAGCGCATACATGGTTCTTTCCTCAAAATATTTAAAAGCGCATTAAATTACGATGTTTTCAAAAATTTAATATGATGTACCCTCCTCTAGAATTTAAAAATGATTTGAAGCGTGTGTTGGGTGTTGAGTTGTGCTTCACTCAACCTATTCAAGAATGATGGTGATGCTCCTACATCATACTCCTCGACTAAGAAAAACATGAGCTCCTTCTCATGTCCCTATTACTGGTACAGTTGAAATCCTCCTGGGTCCCAAACCTTAATTTGGAACTATCTCCTTGTATATTTCCCTTGTTCTTGATGTGGTTGTTCCCCTGTTATTGCAGGATTTTCTCCTAGTTTCCAAACCTTTCTCTGTAAATCTTCACCTACTTTATCATTGTATTTATTTTTGGTCTCCTTGGTTGACCTTTCCATCAACCCTCTCAACTCCATGATCTCCTTGTCCAATTTATCTTCTGACGGGTTCTTTTTCTGCAACTCTTTATCACTTATTTCTTTAGGAATATGTCTTTCCTAAAGGTTCTTCTCGCTACCTTTCATAATTTCCTTCCCCTAGTAGTCTTATCCTACCTTTGGGTGGTTTAACCATTTTTCCAACATCTATATTTCCTTCTCCCATTGAGTGAGTACCGAATATGAATACTCCTTTGGGGAATTTCTCTGGTTCACCACTATGCAGGTTTTCTCTCCCTTTTCTTCCTTGTGAACAGAACTTGAATTCTATTCATTTTCCTCCTTTTTGACAGTCTTCAATAACCATATCTTTGTTTCACCTTCTATCACACACATGTTGTTAGTTTCAAAAACCTCGGGTTCTTTAGCCTCTTCCTGGGATGTCTTTTGCATCACTTCCTCACAAACATGAGCATCTATGAAATTAATTTCAAGAGACATACATATCTCTCCTAACCTTAGATTACAATACTGGGGATTTCCTTCCTCCTCCAAAGGTTCCTTCTCACTCATGAGAAGTGTGCTTGAACTAGCCTCCTCTTTAGTTTGTCTCTCTCCTATTGGCAGAAACATATGTGTACAGTTATTCCTTTCAAGGGTGTAAGTGTTCTTCCTCCCATCATGTATGACCTTCCTGTCATATTTCCATGGTCTTCCCAACAAAACATGAAAAACGTCCATGGGTATAAAATCACACAGAATTTCATCCCTATACCCACCAATCTTAAATTCAACTTGACACTGTCGACTTACCATTACTTGGTGTCCCTTCTGCAGCCGCGATACCTTGTACAAGTTCGTATGTGTAGTAGTCTCTAGCTCCAGCTTCTCCACCATCTCTGCGGATACTAAATTATCAGTTCTCCCATTGTCAATTATCATCTTGCATACTATGTCCTTGGTCTTGCAAGCAGTCCTAAATAGGTTGTTCCTCCGAACTAGATCTTCCACCTCTTTCTCTGGTTTCAAGAGGACCTTCCTCATCATGAGTGATGTTCCTTCCTCTCTTGCTTATTCTTTCATCTTCATCTCCATCTCCTTCTGTTGTGATTCAAAGATGTGAGCTCCTCTGGCTCTCGTATTCCTTCTCTCAGGACATTCCCAAGACATGTGCCTTGTCTTTCCACATGCATAGCATCTCACTTCTCCACCTTTTCCTCTTCCTCTTCCTCGAGGAAAAGAGTTTATGCCACCATAGTTTCCACCCCTGGAGATTTCTCCTCTATTATATGTTGGATTACTAAGAGGGGGGGGTGAATCAGTAATAGTGTAATTATAATCCTTTTTCTTCAAATGTTATATCAATGTAGAATTATTATCCAATAATGAGAAAAAAGAAATAAACAATCACACACATACACAGAACACCAGTGTTTTACGTAGAAACCCAAATCGGGAGAAAACCATGGAATGATTTTTCTTATATGTCTTGAAGAATTACATTCATTGGAAGCACCAACTTCCTTTGTTTTCTAGCTACAACTGAAAGGAGGCTCCAACCCCCTAGTTTCTCAGGCTACAACCTGAGGGAAGCTCCAACTCCCCAATTCTTTGGCTACAACCAGAAGGAGGATACAACCCCCTATGTTCTCTGGCTACAACCGGAAGGTGGATACAACCACCCATCCTTGCCCCGTCCAACCGCCCTGGAGAGGAAGTGGAATGATGGAACCATTGTCAACCTATCACTATGAGATATATTGTTGTACAACTGTATCAACCTGTACCACTGCCCTGTATCCAATCTGTACAACTACTCTGTAATCAAACCGTACCTGAACTGAACATGTATCTACAAAAACACAATAGATATGTGACCTATAGTGATGTAGCCCACGTATGTGTGTGCCCTATTTGTTATGCAGACCGTGTATGCCTTCTGAAACTAGGGTTTCCTTTCACTTGAAAACTTTTGACCCTCTGTAAATTCTTTCACATAGATCTGTAACCTGTAATTGTACCATGTGCATGCATCCTCATACATAACCTCTACTCAAGACAAGTATGTCTCTCTCTAGTCATGTGCCATATAGGTATGTGTATTCATGAACAAGTATAATATCCCTCACATGATCTTAGTCATCAACCCCTTTATGATATTCAATTTATCAATACATCAATAAATATAATATCTCAACCATGCACCATAAAAAATCTTAGCCATATGCCAAGAAATATAACATGTTCCTCAACAAGAAGTATCAGTGATAAATATACCAGCATTGTGTTTCTGTAGATCTGACTTATATAGAAGATCCCATGTATCCAATAGTCTCTCTATGGAGAATCCTCAAATGTCCATTGTCATTCCTTATGCATACATCAAAATCCAACTATTCATAGAAATAAGACATACCTTTTGAACCAATGGATGGATCTGATGTATCTGAGCACTCTAGACCTTCCTTGGAGATTGATCTCAGAATCTAGAACCTATGTACCTTCATCTTCTCAAGTTTCATGGCTTTATCAACATGTACTCACCCTAAACACAACCAGCCCACGTGCATACACTCTTTATACACATATAGCCCGCGTATTGTATGCACCCTATACACAGACAGCCTACGTATGCCTCAGAAAATGGGGTTTTCTATAAATCTGAGAATTTCGTCGTCAACCCTTCATGCTACCTCAGACGTTCGCCACTTCATATGTATCCAAAAGTATTTACAAGAAGCTTTACAAAAGAAAATAGATATACAAAATGTACAAGTGTGTATTTAATGAGTGAGATTTGCCTCTTATTTATATCTTCATGTAGCCTTACACTTTCCTTATTTTAGGGATTCTTGATTTAAAATAATTTCTTTTGCAAAGCACTTTGACCCTTGGGGGCTTCTATAAGACTTGTGAGGGGTTCTCCAACTTCGTATGGTCATAACTCTCTAACCGTGAGGAGTTATGTGATGTTCCACATACCACCGGAAACAGCATGACACACACTATCTATCTAGGATAGTTTCCCTGACAAATTCAATGTCCTTCAACTCATTATTCTAAAATTAAGCATGGGTTCTCTTACTCTGCAAAGTGTCTTCCTGTGAGGGCTTTCACCATAAGGAGACCACTTTGGAGTTCATCCATATTTACTTCTTATCAACCATGACGAGAAAATAATGAGTCATATTTACATTAAACAATCTTTGGTCCATTACCCAAACCTTTCTATTGTGGGGATTTCTTCAAGAGTTGACATCAATGAAAACCAACCTTAATCAACAGTATATTTAATCTGGTTTTCAGAGCTACTAGTTTCTTCTCCCACCTTCTGGAACTTTTCGTTGGCAGTTCCTTCTCTTTGGTCAAGATTCTTTCCTATACTCCATTGGCTTTGTTTTCTGGTCAAATTTTCCTCTCCTTTCAGTGCCACCTGATAAGAATCCTCCATTGTCCTTACATTCATCATGATGATATCAAATTGTATCGCATACCTCATACCATTTATGTACATGGCAGTTTTTTCTTCATCACTCTCAGGATGTCCTACCCTGATGCTCAACCTGTAAAATTCTTTAGTGTACTCCTTCACTGAAAAACCCTTTTGTCTCAGGTTCTGCAATCTCCTAAACAGATTTATCTAATAGACTTTGGGTATGAACTTATCCTTTAACTTGGCTACCATCTTATCCCAACTCTTAATTTTCTAGTTACCCTTGCTCCTTCTGTCAGCCTACAGTTCATCCCACCACAAGTTGCATGTCATTTTAGCCTTGTGACAACATGCTTCACCTTATTTTCATCATCAATCTCCTTATAATCGAAGTACTTGTCTAAATCCCTTATCCAATCCAGCAACTCTTCAACATCCAAGTTTCCCTCATACATTGGAACCTCTATTTTTTCTCTAGCTCCCATTCTTACAACAACCCTCAACAAGCGTTCTTATGCAGCTTCTTCTTCTGTAGCTCCTTCTTTTACTTCATCACTCTCAGCTTCACTGAAATCACCTGCATTTGGTTTTCTTCTCTACATTATATCCATAGCATCTAATATTGCACAGAGTTGCCTCATTTCCTTCTCCATGGATGGATTTGCTACAGGTTTGTTCATGGGCCCTCTTGGCTGCATGGCTCCAAGTTGTCTTCTTGGAAGCATAGTGCTAAACCTCCTTCCTCACATAGATTAATTCAGGATCTGATACCACTTGATGTAGACCCTCTCCCTCACCTAGGGTCCGTTNGCAGGTTCCAACAGAACCTTTATCTGTACACCCACAACCTTATCCCCCTCTTTTTGGGCCTAAATTTCCTTTCATAGAGATTTTATAGGTCAAGGAAGAAGTCCACGTGACCCTGGTCTTAAAATCGAGGGCTAAACTTTCAATCCTCAAAAATTTCGGGTCTCTGGAACTTTTTCACTTCGGGAGTTCCAACTAGTTGGAACTCAAAACCTCTCGGACACCTTGTCAACGCAGAACCAAACCTTGGCCTCATATCAATGGCACATCCTAGTGTGCAATCAATGGCAGCAATTTCTTCAAAGATCTGGGCTTCGAAAGTTCGAGGGACTTCTCATTTCCACAATTTGCAACCTCCAAACTCTGAACTAGTGGAGTTGATTTTGGACCTCCACATGTCTCTTTACTGATCAATGGCTGATGACACTTCTTCCTTCAGGACTCCAACGTATTGTGGGTCTTGGTATCCCCTTCCTCCTAGAATGGAGAAGTATTGTAGTTATCCTTTGTCTTCCACGCATTTCTCCTTTGCGATCTACAACCGGGATTAGTTCCAGCTCCTAGGAATTTCGGGCGTTCGCACAACTTCTGCACCCTAACTCCCCCGGAGTGCTAACCCACCAAATATTTGGATCTGTCAACACGTGTCTCGTGAATGGATGAACATGATGAATTCAGGCCTTTGTCATTTGGAGGAACTAGACTTCTCTGTGATCTATACTTAAACCTCCTGAATAAACGAAGTCTGAAGGACTTCATACTTTAACATTGGTGCAACTTCCACAGATCTTACAGTGGTCAGATCTCTGGAAACCTCCTAAAGGATCTCATTCGTTGGATCTCCCAAACAATCAAAACACTTCCCTCCAAAGGATGTTGGTCACTAACCTTCCTGAGCTTTACTCACTTGAGATAAATAAAATCCATGGCGCCCTCATGTGCACTCCTACACATTGAATCTTTTGACTTAAAAATTTTCTAAGTCCTTCCTGTTGAACTCTTATTCTCACTATCCCTCTTGATCCTGGTTCCTCTGAGGTTTATTCTCACACTCCTTGCATCTTTTTAACTTCTCCTATGGGACTTCTCCAACACTTAAACTAAGTGTAGGCCCACTATGCATCTTGCATGGATCTTCTCAAACCTTTGCTCTCCTCTGAGAAACTGTGCATTCTCTGCACTTCAACTAACGACTACGCACTCCTTGTACTTCCACTGTAAGTTCACATTATCTCTCTTGATATTCTGAGTCTATATCAACTGGGCCTACACACTCCTTGTGGGAACTATGCACTCCTTGCACCAAGAATCTCAAAAGAGAAAACAAATGAAACTTATAGGAACATCATAGATTTCCACACTTAACCATGAAAAAAAAAATCATGCATAAAAGATACATAAAACAAAGAACACACAGAGAACACAAAGAAACATCACATGTACTCCATTAACTTAGATGAACACAACACCATACAATTGGAATCAAACCTCTCTGCTTGTATTCATTCAGAAAATGTGTACATGGACTCATATAGTTCTCTGCAACTCCTCATAAGATTCAACATCTCTCTCAGCAATAGTAACATTCAACCTCTACAATAACGTTCAATGGCCTCATTTGGGCATACAATACATATATTTATACAATGAGGGGCTTCTCGATCCATCCCTCCAACTTACCTTAGTGTTATCATGTCATAGTTAAGACATTCGCCTACTTTGTCCTATTACAATAAATGGCATTTACATTCAGATATGAGTTGATTCTCTATACATGTACAATCCTACAGACAGTTAAGATGATTACAAAGATCTGGAGCGCATACATGGTTCTTTCCTCAAAATATTTAAAAGCGCATTAAATTACGATGTTTTCAAAAATTTAATATGATGTACCCTCCTCTAGAATTTAAAAATGATTTGAAGCGTGTGTTGGGTGTTGAGTTGTGCTTCACTCAACCTATTCAAGAATGATGGTGATGCTCCTACATCATACTCCTCGACTAAGAAAAACATGAGCTCCTTCTCATGTCCCTATTACTGGTACAGTTGAAATCCTCCTGGGTCCCAAACCTTAATTTGGAACTATCTCCTTGTATATTTCCCTTGTTCTTGATGTGGTTGTTCCCCTGTTATTGCAGGATTTTCTCCTAGTTTCCAAACCTTTCTCTGTAAATCTTCACCTACTTTATCATTGTATTTATTTTTGGTCTCCTTGGTTGACCTTTCCATCAACCCTCTCAACTCCATGATCTCCTTGTCCAATTTATCTTCTGACGGGTTCTTTTTCTGCAACTCTTTATCACTTATTTCTTTAGGAATATGTCTTTCCTAAAGGTTCTTCTCGCTACCTTTCATAATTTCCTTCCCCTAGTAGTCTTATCCTACCTTTGGGTGGTTTAACCATTTTTCCAACATCTATATTTCCTTCTCCCATTGAGTGAGTACCGAATATGAATACTCCTTTGGGGAATTTCTCTGGTTCACCACTATGCAGGTTTTCTCTCCCTTTTCTTCCTTGTGAACAGAACTTGAATTCTATTCATTTTCCTCCTTTTTGACAGTCTTCAATAACCATATCTTTGTTTCACCTTCTATCACACACATGTTGTTAGTTTCAAAAACCTCGGGTTCTTTAGCCTCTTCCTGGGATGTCTTTTGCATCACTTCCTCACAAACATGAGCATCTATGAAATTAATTTCAAGAGACATACATATCTCTCCTAACCTTAGATTACAATACTGGGGATTTCCTTCCTCCTCCAAAGGTTCCTTCTCACTCATGAGAAGTGTGCTTGAACTAGCCTCCTCTTTAGTTTGTCTCTCTCCTATTGGCAGAAACATATGTGTACAGTTATTCCTTTCAAGGGTGTAAGTGTTCTTCCTCCCATCATGTATGACCTTCCTGTCATATTTCCATGGTCTTCCCAACAAAACATGAAAAACGTCCATGGGTATAAAATCACACAGAATTTCATCCCTATACCCACCAATCTTAAATTCAACTTGACACTGTCGACTTACCATTACTTGGTGTCCCTTCTGCAGCCGCGATACCTTGTACAAGTTCGTATGTGTAGTAGTCTCTAGCTCCAGCTTCTCCACCATCTCTGCGGATACTAAATTATCAGTTCTCCCATTGTCAATTATCATCTTGCATACTATGTCCTTGGTCTTGCAAGCAGTCCTAAATAGGTTGTTCCTCCGAACTAGATCTTCCACCTCTTTCTCTGGTTTCAAGAGGACCTTCCTCATCATGAGTGATGTTCCTTCCTCTCTTGCTTATTCTTTCATCTTCATCTCCATCTCCTTCTGTTGTGATTCAAAGATGTGAGCTCCTCTGGCTCTCGTATTCCTTCTCTCAGGACATTCCCAAGACATGTGCCTTGTCTTTCCACATGCATAGCATCTCACTTCTCCACCTTTTCCTCTTCCTCTTCCTCGAGGAAAAGAGTTTATGCCACCATAGTTTCCACCCCTGGATATTTCTCCTCTATTATATGTTGGATTACTAAGAGGGGGGGGTGAATCAGTAATAGTGTAATTATAATCCTTTTTCTTCAAATGTTATATCAATGTAGAATTATTATCCAATAATAAGCAAAAAGAAATAAACAATCACACACATACACAGAACACCAGTGTTTTACGTAGAAACCCAAATCGGGAGAAAACCATGGAATGATTTTTCTTATATGTCTTGAAGAATTACATTTATTGGAAGCACCAACTTCCTTTTTTTTCCATATGCAACTGAAATGAGGCTCCAACCCCCTAGTTTCTCAGGCTACAACCTGAGGGAAGCTCCAACTCCCCAATTCTTTGGATACAACCAGAAGGAGGATACAACCCCCTATGTTCTCTGGCTACAACCAGAAGGTGGATACAACCACCCATCCTTGCCCCGTCCAACCGCCCTGGAGAGGAAGTGGAATGATGGAACCATTGTCAACCTATCACTATGAGATATATTGTTGTACAACTGTATCAACCTGTACCACTGCCCTGTATCCAATCTGTACAACTACTCTGTAATCAAACCGTACCTGAACTGAACATGTATCTACAAAAACACAATAGATATGTGACCTATAGTGATGTAGCCCACGTATGTGTGTGCCCTATTTGTTATGCAGACCGTGTATGCCTTCTGAAACTAGGGTTTCCTTTCACTTGAAAACTTTTGACCCTCTGTAAATTCTTTCACATAGATCTGTAACCTGTAATTGTACCATGTGCATGCATCCTCATACATAACCTCTACTCAAGACAAGTATGTCTCTCTCTAGTCATGTGCCATATAGGTATGTGTATTCATGAACAAGTATAATATCCCTCACATGATCTTAGTCATCAACCCCTTTATGATATTCAATTTATCAATACATCAATAAATATAATATCTCAACCATGCACCATAAAAAATCTTAGCCATATGCCAAGAAATATAACATGTTCCTCAACAAGAAGTATCAGTGATAAATATACCAGCATTGTGTTTCTGTAGATCTGACTTATATAGAAGATCCCATGTATCCAATAGTCTCTCTATGGAGAATCCTCAAATGTCCATTGTCATTCCTTATGCATACATCAAAATCCAACTATTCATAGAAATAAGACATACCTTTTGAACCAATGGATGGATCTGATGTATCTGAGCACTCTAGACCTTCCTTGGAGATTGATCTCAGAATCTAGAACCTATGTACCTTCATCTTCTCAAGTTTCATGGCTTTATCAACATGTACTCACCCTAAACACAACCAGCCCACGTGCATACACTCTTTATACACATATAGCCCGCGTATTGTATGCACCCTATACACAGACAGCCTACGTATGCCTCAGAAAATGGGGTTTTCTATAAATCTGAGAATTTCGTCGTCAACCCTTCATGCTACCTCAGACGTTCGCCACTTCATATGTATCCAAAAGTATTTACAAGAAGCTTTACAAAAGAAAATAGATATACAAAATGTACAAGTGTGTATTTAATGAGTGAGATTTGCCTCTTATTTATATCTTCATGTAGCCTTACACTTTCCTTATTTTAGGGATTCTTGATTTAAAATAATTTCTTTTGCAAAGCACTTTGACCCTTGGGGGCTTCTATAAGACTTGTGAGGGGTTCTCCAACTTCGTATGGTCATAACTCTCTAACCGTGAGGAGTTATGTGATGTTCCACATACCACCGGAAACAGCATGACACACACTATCTATCTAGGATAGTTTCCCTGACAAATTCAATGTCCTTCAACTCATTATTCTAAAATTAAGCATGGGTTCTCTTACTCTGCAAAGTGTCTTCCTGTGAGGGCTTTCACCATAAGGAGACCACTTTGGAGTTCATCCATATTTACTTCTTATCAACCATGACGAGAAAATAATGAGTCATATTTACATTAAACAATCTTTGGTCCATTACCCAAACCTTTCTATTGTGGGGATTTCTTCAAGAGTTGACATCAATGAAAACCAACCTTAATCAACAGTATATTTAATCTGGTTTTCAGAGCTACTAGTTTCTTCTCCCACCTTCTGGAACTTTTCGTTGGCAGTTCCTTCTCTTTGGTCAAGATTCTTTCCTATACTCCATTGGCTTTGTTTTCTGGTCAAATTTTCCTCTCCTTTCAGTGCCACCTGATAAGAATCCTCCATTGTCCTTACATTCATCATGATGATATCAAATTGTATCGCATACCTCATACCATTTATGTACATGGCAGTTTTTTCTTCATCACTCTCAGGATGTCCTACCCTGATGCTCAACCTGTAAAATTCTTTAGTGTACTCCTTCACTGAAAAACCCTTTTGTCTCAGGTTCTGCAATCTCCTAAACAGATTTATCTAATAGACTTTGGGTATGAACTTATCCTTTAACTTGGCTACCATCTTATCCCAACTCTTAATTTTCTAGTTACCCTTGCTCCTTCTGTCAGCCTACAGTTCATCCCACCACAAGTTGCATGTCATTTTAGCCTTGTGACAACATGCTTCACCTTATTTTCATCATCAATCTCCTTATAATCGAAGTACTTGTCTAAATCCCTTATCCAATCCAGCAACTCTTCAACATCCAAGTTTCCCTCATACATTGGAACCTCTATTTTTTCTCTAGCTCCCATTCTTACAACAACCCTCAACAAGCGTTCTTATGCAGCTTCTTCTTCTGTAGCTCCTTCTTTTACTTCATCACTCTCAGCTTCACTGAAATCACCTGCATTTGGTTTTCTTCTCTACATTATATCCATAGCATCTAATATTGCACAGAGTTGCCTCATTTCCTTCTCCATGGATGGATTTGCTACAGGTTTGTTCATGGGCCCTCTTGGCTGCATGGCTCCAAGTTGTCTTCTTGGAAGCATAGTGCTAAACCTCCTTCCTCACATAGATTAATTCAGGATCTGATACCACTTGATGTAGACCCTCTCCCTCACCTAGGGTCCGTTGACCTCCCGGTCTAAGGATCTTCAGATCTCGAGGTTGAAACTGCTCGCAGGTTCCCACAGAACCTTTAAATTCACACCCAGAGGATTATTCCCCCTCTTTTTCGGCCTAAATTTCCTTTCAAAGGGATTTGATAGGTCAGGGACTAATTCCACGTGACCCTGGGCTCAAAACCGGGGGCTAAACTTTCAATCCCCAAAACTTTTAGGACTCTAGAGCGCATGCACTTTGGGAGTTTCGACTAGTTGGAACTCCAAACCTATCAGACACCTTGTCGATGGAGCACCAAACCCTGGCCTCAGGCCAATGGCTCAGATATTCTCGCACAATCAACGACAACAAATTCTTTGGAGATCCGGGCTTCAGAAGTTCAAGGAACTTCTCATTGCCACAACTTGCAACATTCGAAATCCAAACTAGCGGAGTTTATCTCCGCCCTCCACGTATCTCCTTACTGATCAACGGTCGATGTCACTTTGGCCTTTAGGCCTCCGATGTCTAGTGGTTCTTGGTATTCCCTTCCTCCTAGACTGGTGAAGTAGTGGATTTCTCCTCCGTCTTCCATGCATCTCTCCTTTGTGATCTA
>JZKD02S1962435.1:38089-54820 GCA_000966675.3 Picea glauca
TATATATATATATATATATATATATATATATATATATATATATAACAATTTCCAAGCTTAAGTATTTAATAAACACCTCTTTTAGACACTAAACAAGTTAGATTGCTACAAATGTTGCAAATTAGAACAATAAATTAGTCTTATAACAACAATAACTAATTTGTAACATCAAAAATAATAAATGCTCAGAAATACCACAATTGACCATGAGATTTAAGCATACATCCAATAGAACATTATCCAATTCTTAAAGGTAATTTCTGAGTGAGTTAAACTACCAATAGATTAGTGTATGCAACAATTAATGTAACTTAGATGGCTGTAACAAACCTTTTATTGTACAACAAGTTGTTTAGTGAGTTTGCTAAAGTTATAATTAGTGTAATTAGTAGGATGCTTGAGAGTTGTGTGAGAGAGAGTTTGTTAATCAATTTACCAAAAAAGTTTCTTCTTAGATTAGTGCCTTTCTAGGGTATGGAGTCTTTCAATGCAACTAAGCTTGAAGGTTGGCCTACTTGAAACCAAGAGGTAGGATGTAAACCCTAAGGTGCAAGCACTTTTGGGCCTTAGGTATTAGGTCTCGAGGAGAAGGACTTCTAGGGTGCAAACACATTTGGGCCCTAGAAATCATTTCTCCCTTCTTGTAGCTTCAACTAGGTCAAATATCAAATGTGTAGAGATAAAATCCTAAAGTGCTATCACTTTAGGGATTTAGGGTTTTAACCCTAACAAGGACAATTAACCAATTCTAGACAAATATCACCTTGTGAGAGGAAGAAACACTTTTGTTCCTCCCTTAGGGTTTCAATAAACAATATTCCTTGCAACAAATAATAATTTCACCATGAACATACAATAATTACAAAAATTTACTTACCCCAAAAGGGAAAATTTTTTAGAAGTGTATCTCACAAAGGTGAGAGAATGATGATCCGAAAATGAAAGTGAGACTTGCCTTCTTATATGAGGCCTAACGTCTCACCTTTGTCCACATAACATAACATAACATTGTTTTAAGTGGGGCCGACCCCTCATTTATCCTTTACAAAATGTAATAAATGAAAAAATACATCAAAATAGTCCACACGTGTGAGACATCAAGATCTCTAGGGAAAGAGGGAGGCCTCCAAATGTCATGTGGAGCAAGGCGGGAGCAAGTGATGTCTCTCCTCATAGAAAATCACGCCTTGTGTCATCAATACCCCACATGTGCATCAAACTATAGCTACATCACACCTTAGAAGGTGACATCATCATCATAATAGGGCCAACATCCAAGATCTAGGTGCTGCATCCAAGTCCTAGGGAGCTGCATCTCATATCTACATCGTCTCTGACTATTTTCTACTGCAACGTCCCTGATCCTAGTGCAAAATAAGTCTCGAGGTAGTTTTCCCAGCTTGTGGGGCTTCCAGCCCATATGTGTACCATCATGACTGAATCTGCTCCTACCAAGCCCATTTTTCCATTGTTCATGGTTTTGAGGAGGTGAGAGCCAATATTTTAAGGTGGTGAGTCACTAGATGACCCACTTCTCTCCATCATACGTGCCAGAGTCATGCAATAAAGGAACAATGTCCTGGGTACAAGCCAATGACGTCCCTCAAAGAACCATGTTAGGGCCATCCAAAACAAATCAAAGTATAAAGTATGGTTTTAGGAATTACTTCATGACTCATTGTGTCACTGAATCCATCTCTATGAGAACCTTTGTGGAGGGTGCACTTTCTCTTGAGTTACCCCACATTTATGTGCTATTTTTTCCAAACCCTTTATCAACCATCTTTCTAGTCCACTTTATTATATTTGCAAGTCCCCTTTATAAGGTTTCAAGCTGTAGCATTGCTATTTAGGACCGGGACGGACACTGCAAGAGTAGATCTCAAGTTTGGAATGGATTTTGTTAGTCCTTTTTTTGTTATCAATCCTTTCTTTCTTTAGCATCAATTTATTATTATTTTAGCAACAACTGCAATCAACCTTTGGGCCTTCTACCCCTCTTCTCATCATGACCCATTGTCAAAGTTTAGTACACTATGAGAGGCTCAAGTATGGAAAATGTTAAGTATGGTGGGGAAAACGATGTTACGCTTGTAAGGCCCCCCCAATAGTACCCCTTTCCCCTGGGCGGTGACATCACATGACTAGGGAATAAAAGCTGAACACCAAGGTGAAATAAGGAAACTGACACAGTTTCCAAAACTAGTGATCGATTATCCAACATCAACCAAATATCCTCATCCATATGCTCGACAAATTAAGCACAACACTTTGCATGAAAGGAATAACATACCTCATGGTGATGATGGCTTACCATCTCCCATACTCTAGGTTACTTGGGTGTGATGAGCCTTGGTTGAATTTTACCTGTAAAGGTGAATGAGGGGGGCTACTGGGTTGCCATATGTGGACATTTTGGTCATCATCATGGTCAGTATCATGTTCTCCATTGTGGGCCATGAGACATGATCTTGTCTAGTTACCCCTAGGCATGGGGGGGGGGGGGTAACATCTAACTCCAACATGGGGACATGTGCTCATCATAGAGCGCATGAGAACCTCAAAATATATTGTTGTCTAAGCCCTGCAATCCTACACCCAGTTAAAATGACAACACCCTTTATAAGTATCCGTCGATGGATGTGATCCACTAGCGTTAGTGATAAACACAAAACCATGCTGAAGGGAAAAATTCCCTTAGCTACAAAATGGCAAAGAAATAATATACAAATGATTAAGTGCAATTTCCTAACATGTATTCATTATATACAAATGAAAATGCAACATATATTTAATAATATTCAAGACTACACTAGTCGATGAATGCATGATGCAACATATATACAAATGAAATGCAAGATGCAAATGCCCTAGCCTACCTACCCTAATTTATGTTAGCTCAAGAAGTCAAGTCTTTTCCCCATGATGGGGCTTGAGAAGGAACCCAATAATAGGTACCGGATGTCTCCTCCCCTGCAATGTGGATAGGTAGTAGGAGTCATTGATGGACTTCTCTTCAATTCTGTAGGGGCCAAGCCAAAACTTCCCAAACTCCTTACGTGTATCTGGCTGACCCTTCCTTGTATCCCACTCTAAGACCAAATCTCCTTCTTTGTAATCCCCTCCTTTGAGATCAAATGTTTCTTGTATTAACCTGGTATATTGCTTCAAGGGAGGGAGGTGATATTATGTCATAAGAACAACATCTTGGCTTGGTCTAATAAACAACTCTTTATCACATTTCTTTAATATTGTGACAAAGACAACTTATTTGTCTTTATTTATGTCTAGTTGCTGCTGGTAATCTTCCCTTATAGGCCATTCTATATCATCAAAGTCTTCTTCTTGGGTGAATGGAAGGTCGTATGGGAAAAAGTTTGGAAGGGGTTCCTTGAATTTCTCATGGATTCCTCCAAGGGATCCTCAGTTTTTGGGTCAAGGTCAATTTCTTCAACACGATTCTTTGCCATTGGTACGTTGGGTAGGTGAGCATTTGTTTCATCATCCTTGAGTATACTATCATAAGTCAAATCCATTTGTAATGTACCACCCTATGTTTCAACAAAATTTCTAGACAAGATCATCTCCCAAACATCTGGGGCATCTATGACCACAATGTCCATTAGGAAAACTATCTCGGGGTATTGGTTAAGGCATACCTTCATGTTAACTATTACACCATGTGTGAGAATAACCTTGGATTCTATCCCATAGACATTTATGTAAGGCCTTGTGACTTCCAAACCTAATTTTCTCATTACTTTCAAGGTCATGCCATTTTCACCTGCTCCTGAATCAAGCATACAGTTGTTCAAGCGTTTATTGTTCATTTGCAAGAAAATGAATAAAGGTGGGTGCACAGGTTCACCTTGTACCCTAAATAACTTATCAAATTTTCTTCTCATCGCGGGAATATTAATGATATCTGTTAGAGGTACAAGTACATTTATTTTTTCCAAGACACCATTTATGTCAATATTCAAGTCTATGTCACTAGTCTTTGGAAAACTGGAACTAGGAGGATGGTCTATATCACTAGTCTTTGGCAAAGTGGAACTAGGAGGATGATTGTTTGTTGGTGGTGGTGGAGGCCCTAGTTGAGGGAGCTTAGGGTCTCTAGGAGGATATTGAGGTGCACTTATTCATCTTGTGTATACTTGTAATTCCTTCTTCCTAAGCTTCTCCCTTTTTTCCTCATCCATTTTGTTTATGATCTCCATTCTAGCCCTCCTAGTTGCTTCTCTCTTTCCCTCCTCAAGTTTTTCTGGTGTAATATTGAGGAATTCTTGGGGAGATATGGAAAATATAGAGTTCATAGTATCAAAAAAATTCATATGATTGGGTTCCCCATTGTTCCTTGGGAATTCATGTTCCCAATGTGAATTCCCATAGGGTAGGGACCAAGGATTCTCTTCTTGACTTACTATATTTGAAGGATATAGAGTATTGGGAACCCTTTGTTCATTTTGATCCCTAGGTTTCCATGCTTGGTTTGACCTTTGAGGTTGGCTCCTAAATGGAGGCTCGATAATTTTTTGTTGTGATCTCTCTAAATTAGTTATCTTGTTCATCATCAGGGTTTGATTTTGGCGAGGTCATTTATTTCTTCTTCAATCCTTTATGCCCATGGAGCACTAATATCTTGAGTGGGATCAACATTGTGTAATGTTCTTGGTTTGGTTTTAGCCTTGGCTCTTAGGGCATAGAAAGGTTCCGCCTTACAGAATGAAATATTAGCTTCAATTCTTGCAGCCATCTCTTGGGCCTCTTCAAGGGTCTTTGGACCCTTGTCCTTGAGAAAATACCCTAAGTGTCCTAGGAAATCCTTAATGTATAGGAAAAGAAGGTGCTCTTTTCTGGGGTGAATTTTGCTAGGTATCCGTTGGATCAACTTTTCAAACTTGGCATCAAATTCTTTGACAATATCATTCTATATCTTCTTCATTTTAGTAAGTTGCATCAACAACAAGTGAGGGTGGTCCTCAACACCCAATATCTTAAGAAAGGTTTCCTCAAATTGATCAATGGTATTGATACTTTTGCTAGGAAGACTATTGTACCACCTTCTAGCATAATCAATAAGAGTAGATGAGAAAAGTTTCATCACCAAATCTTTAGCGTCATCACTTACGAGATTAAGTTGGAAGAATGTTCGTGATATTGTAGCTTCGAGAGGTATTTCCACAAGAGGCTGAGGTGTCAAGCATGTTGGAATCTTCATTGGCACCAGATTAGCTTTTTGTTTTAGTGAAATCAACCTTCGAATGAGGCTAGGGCCTTATGGGAAAATTAATGGGCTTTGTGGGCTTGTGATGGGGTGTCACATCGACAAAGAGGATTAACACATTCTAATTAATTATTGAGTTTAGAAGGGGTGCCTAAACTCACTCATTGGACTTGTATATAAAGGAGAGAGGTCATTGTGACATTTCATTATTGGTGTGACATGATGGATTTGGAATAAGTGAGTCTACACTTGCGTTAAGGAGCTTGGTGATTTTAGCTAGGGAATTTTTGCAACTATTGCAAATCTGGCCTAGGGTTGAGGACTCTCCATTTTATGTTCTTGGTAGAATAAACACATCACACGTGTGGGGGAGAGAGGCTGGCGCAGAAGGAAGAAACCATACGAGTGGAGCGAATTGTACTGAAGTGTCTGTATAGGTTTTCATACATGTACGCGGGTTGCAGTGTGAACAATCACATATGTACGTGGTTTGCAGTGGGAAAAATCACGTACATACATGGGTTGTAGTAGGAATAGTCGAATATGTACGCAGGTTCTGGTAGGGACAATTGCGTACATTTGTATAGAGTTTCTGGGTAGGAGAAGTTCTGTACATGCCGATGTCATCAACCCATATATGTGGTCTRCAATAGATTTGTGGGCAGAGGAAATTTCCAAGGATTTRCTGAGGTTTGGTTTGCTTCTTTTTCTGGTTATTGAAGGAAAATGTTGTCTTCAAATTTTAGTGAATTTGTATTGGCTAGGATGGTTGGTTTTTCCCTTTGAATTTATGAAAATGAAAAAATTTATAAAACAAAAAATTTGTGTCTCATGTGTTGATGATTCATCTCTGATCTTGTTGTTTGCRCGGTTATATTTTTTTCATAATTTCAGTTTAAAKTTGTTCATTGATAACAACTAGGATTTACTGTTCTCCTTCTATTGGAAGAAAATGACCTCAATGAGTATGTTGAGGGTGTTGTTTCAAGTCCTACAGATATTTTGGATGGAGTGATYTGCCGATATATTTATCACTATGACCTTATGTTGTGATCAAAATTCTTTGGATARGAACATGAGAACTATCTTAAATTTTTGAATAATCTACATATATATAATTGGAATAAAATATTTGTCATACATTTGAGGGAGAAGATCKTCCTATTTAAAGGTCAAATAAATATCAACAATGAATTCTTGCTTAAGATGGTTCYYRAATCCTTTAAATCAACAAGCCATTTGTTTTCTATATATCCCACCATGTATATTAAACTCTCCTCAAACATAAAGATTCATATTTACCTTAATGTTTTTCCAACACCTTGCCACATTTTCCTTGGCCAAACTAAATTCCATGGTAATAATGAAAGGATAAAATGCTCATGGTTCTTTATCTTGATTGAGAAGTGAAATTTATTGAAGCTTTCTATATGCGTATCTACCTTTTTGAGACTAGCACATGAATCATTACCATGAACTTGTATTCAACTTGAGTCTTTGTAGTGCTCCATCTGGTTCCTACTTGTGTGATAGAATGGATATTATTATTTGAGTAATTTTTTTATTATAAATGACCTAGTTTATTGATTTGTACTTTGATAATGAAACTCAAACTTTTGATTATTTTATTAGTATTAAACTATGATTTTGAATGTATTCATTAAATTTTTTATACAATCATATGAATAATTGTTGTGCATTGAAATGTCGTAATTGATGTTGTCAATTCATATAGTTATGACACATTAAAATGGAAAATGTGGATACATTAATTTGTAGATGCTAGTGGTGATTTTCCTAAGGTCATAAACCATAGGTATATATTGACATGGGATTGTGTCAACGATATACTGGACTTTGGATTGAGTTAGGGTACCTAAAGTTGTTGTATGGTTAATGTTATGCTTTGATTTTATTATGGAACTATTTGACATGTTGATTGTAGTGTGTGCAGGCACTGTGAGCATGCTTTTAGATTGATCTACATATGGTTAATGAGGTTATATAAAAGAGTACTGAGTACCATCAAGAATAGAGGAAAAAAAAATCATATTTCTACCTACTAGCACTCCTTTTCCATGACCTAGGACGTTGGTGACACTTTTACTTAGAGGTGCATGCTTTCATGAGGCTAGGGAATGAAATCGGTCACTCATGAGGTTTAGCTAAGGGGCATGCAATAAGGCGATAACCTTATTCCTTAGTGGCCAATAGTATCTCAACAAGGGTGACAAAGATTAAGTTAATAGAGTCTCAATAGTTGCACCATTTCTCCATTAAGAAATTTGGATGCTTGAAGGGCATGTGAAACATGAAACCCTTTGAAAGAAATGAAAGGTAATTCTTTAAGGGCATGAGAAACATCACACCCTTTTACATAGTGAAAGATGATTGATTGAAAAGTATAAAATAATATTACCTTAGTATACATATTCTATTTAAATGAGAAATAATCATATAGTTTATACATTTTACATAAGAGAGAAAATAATAATTAAATGAAAGTAGTGTGAACGAGCATTAGGTTAAGACAAAAAATCTAGTTAATTATAAGTTACTAATGAAGATAAATACATTCTAGGAGAATGTGCATGAAAGGAGAATGTGCATGAAATGAAAATAAAATAATTATCTGTTAACTAAAATTTATTACTAGTGAAACTAGAAATGAAGGAAACAAGAGAGGAACATTAATACAAATTCAAATAGAAGTGTGAGAAAATAAAAGTGGGTTGAGATAAATGAAAAAGTGTGAGAAAAGAAAAGTGGGTTGAGATAAATGAAAAAGAGCTAATAAACAACTAAGTAGTAATTCCATGTGCAGCCACTAAAGCACCAGGAAGTGATGATAAGATGAAGGGAACACCTTAAGAATGAAAATAAGAATTGTGAGAGTCGGCGAGGATAATTCATTATATTATAATTTTAAATAAGTAATTAGTTGTGCACTTTTGCATATGAGTGACACATGGGTGGGTGAATAATAGGTAATTATAATAATTTACAAAATGATCTATTTCTTTGTTGTAATGTTTTTGAAATTTCTATTGGTGATAGTCGAGAGTTTGGTCCATTGAAGTGTGTTGCAAAGTGCGGATTTTCTTCCAAAGCTTAGCGACTTCATACTTCTCATGTTGTAAGATTACGACTTTCTATACAACCCCATTGGGGTTCTTTGAGAAGAAAAGTACCCATTGGAGTTGGTAAGATGGTCAAATAATGGATCATCTAAGAATTGACAAAATGATGTAAAACGGATTTGATTTATCATTCAAGTTTTCAAAAAATTTAAAAATTAATTTATGACAATTCTTGTAATTTTTTTTTATTAAAATAGGTTTATCATGATTTAGAGAAATTAATATTCTATAATTTAATTATTTTTTCTTATTTACTAATAAATCATCATTATGATTATTATTTACACATTATGATTATTATTTACATAAAAATTGAAATAATTTAATAAATCATCATTATGATTATTATTTACACATTATGATTATTATTCACATAAAGATTGAAATATTGTTAAATATGATTGTGATATTTGATAATTGGTTGCTACACTATTATAATATTTATAATCTACATAGAATGTATTTGAAAAGTATAAAATAACGTTATACATGTGTAAGATGCAAATTTGAAAAGTATAAAATAACGTTATATATGTGTAGGTGCAAACCATTATTTAATTGGTTTCAAAGAATGATTTAATTGGTTCAGAAAATTCAACTTCCTTGAACATCAAATTCAATATATCTATTGAGAAAATCAGTGTGAAATTAGTTCGATTCTCATAATGTTATGGTTTTTTGGTACTATGTTTGTAATTGCTATTCCTCTAACCCGATTTAAAAGAATTGATAAGCTTTGTGTCCACTGGAACAATGATAAAATTTATGTTAAATATCTACTGAAATAATGATAAGATCTATGTCAAATAGCATTGAAAAAAGAATCACTACATGCAAATGTATAGAAATAATTGATAAGTTTTGTGTCCATGTTTTGATAAATCTATGTTAAATATCCATTAAAATAATGATAATATTTATATTAAATATTATTGAAAAAATAATCATTACATAAGGAAGGGAATAATGTTTATATAGTGAAATGCAATGTGTATTAAATTATGATAAGATCTATGTTAAATATCATTGAAAAAATAATCACTACATACAAGGTAAGGGAATAATGTTTATATAGTGAAATGCAATGTGTACTAAATTATGAACAAATTTTATAGGCACTTATAAAATACTTAATGAGCTATAATAATAGGCTCAAATAATCTCAATTAATTTACAATCAATGCATTGTAGTGTTAATATTACTCATGTATTCCATCTTTAATCCATATCAAAATTAGGTTTAAATTTTCGATGAGATTATACGCAGTGATTTTCATATAGCTCAAGAAACCTTTGAGTATATATGAACTAAATTTTGACAAGATCGATTGTATCATTGCCACAAACTTTCTCTCTAATATATATATAAACTAAATTTTGACAAGATCAATTGTATCATTGCCACAAACTTTCTCTCTCCCCCCCCCACACACATATATATTCTCATTTGCTTTGAATAACTAAACCATTTCAATTGATTGTGTTATGGTTAACATCAATGAACTGGTAATTAACAATTTGTCTTAACAACTTGGTTGAGTGTGATTGTATAAGCTCAATTCATTAAAATAAACTTAGTCATCCATCATTAATAATACAATATTATTATCATAACTAGATCTTCTCAAATTAATAGACAACAATTCATTATTAGAAATTAAAATTATGGGTTGAGATCATAAATAAGTTTTAAATGATTTCTTATTGATCTCTATAGTACTTTTAATTCTTTTATCAATTGTTATAATAATCAATGTTAATATTAGTATGCCAAATCCCATTAGCATGACACTTAAAAAAACTATCCATGCTAAAGGTTAGATGCCTCTAGGTTGTAGTTTTTTGGTCATAAACTAGTCCCATAAATCACATACGCACTAGCAAACAAAAAAACAATCGATACTAATATAATATTAATAAATTGTCTCAATAGTATGATGTATGTTGGTAAGTTAGAAATCACGTGAGTAAAAATAAAAATAGAAGTCTTATTTTAAACATGGTTAATAAAAATCTTGTTCATTTGCTAAACCATTATTATGATTATGTGCCAAGAATATGAGAATTTCCTATATTAGATATTATTATTATTATTCAAATATGCATTTCTAGATATTATTATCCAAATATACATTTCTTTGAAGTCTGATTTTGAAACTTTATGGACAATTGTTTAAAATTAATCATTGAATGTTTGTCAACACGATATGAAGTATTTCAATGTAATAAGCATGCTTCCTAGTTATAATAATATTCTTTAAAATAAGAATGGTACTTTTACGTCATATTGCATGGTATGAATGATCTATATTATATGATTAATAATAATAATACAAATGTATCCTTCATTTAACTTACACAACTTTATATTTAACTTACTACATTTAACTTACACAACTTTATATTTAACTTACACAATTTTATTTTAATTGAAAATTTTGTAAAATCGCTTCATTACAACTTTATATTTAACTTACACAATTTTATTTTTTTATTTTAATTGAAAATTTTGTGAAATCGCTTCATTACAACTTTATATTTAAGTTACACAATTTTATTTTAATTGAAAATTTTGTAAAATCGCTTCATTGTAGTGGTTAAATTTAAGAGAGGGTATTACATGTGGTTTATATCCATGTTCAATACATTAGGGCCTAAGACTCTTTTACTAATGTGGTTATCATAAAGTTATTATTATTTATTGAATTGAGTGAAATTTAAATTAATTGAATTCAAATTCTCTTCTTTTATAAGGTAAAAATGGATAGAAGATAAATGATAGGCAGAATAGCTAGATGATAAGGTACACATCTATCTCTACCACCACTTACACCTTTGCACTCCCCACTTAGGGAAGAGGAGTATGGTCAAGAACCAGGACATGTACCTACTCAAGAGGTGATAGCTATGATGCATTCATTTCAAAGGATGTTTGATGCCTATTGAATAGATTGGAAACAAAAGAGGGAGGATTTTACGTACAAGATGAAGGGTAAAAAATTTCTGTAAGTAAACATGTTCATAGAGAGCTATAAAAGGTGAAATTTTCAGAGTTTTAGGGTTCTACTAATAGACAAGAAGATGAATCTTGGTTGGAAACATGGAAATGGGTTTTTATTTGAGGGATTACACTTTCAACATTACAGTACATATGCGAACATTCTAGTTAAAGGGAAGCGACTTACTTTGGNGGAACACCTTAAGAATGAAAATAAGAATTGTGAGAGTCGGCGAGGATAATTCATTATATTATAATTTTAAATAAGTAATTAGTTGTGCACTTTTGCATATGAGTGACATATGGGTGGGTGAATAATAGGTAATTATAATAATTTACAAAATGATCTATTTCTTTGTTGTAATGTTTTTGAAATTTCTATTGGTGATTGTCGAGAGTTTGGTCCATTGAAGTGTGTTGCAAAGTGCGGATTTTCTTCCAAAGCTTAGCGACTTCATACTTCTCATGTTGTAAGATTACGACTTTCTATACAACCCCATTGAGGTTCTTTGAGAAGAAGAGTACCCATTGGAGTTGGTAAGATGGTCAAATAATGGATCATCTAAGAATTGACAAAATGATGTAAAACGGATTTGATTTATCATTCAAGTTTTCAAAAAAATTAAAAATTAATTTATGACAATTCTTGTAATTTTTTTTTATTAAAATAGGTTTATCATGATTTAGAGAAATTAATATTCTATAATTTAATTATTTTTTCTTATTTACCAAACACAATTTAATAAATCATCATTATGATTATTATTTACACATTATGATTATTATTTACATAAAAATTGAAATAATTTAATAAATCATCATTATGATTATTATTTACACATTATGATTATTATTCACATAAAGATTGAAATATTGTTAAATATGATTGTGATATTTGATAATTGGTTGCTACACTATTATAATATTTATAATCTACATAGAATGTATTTGAAAAGTATAAAATAACGTTATACATGTGTAAGATGCAAATTTGAAAAGTATAAAATAACGTTATATATGTGTAGGTGCAAACCATTATTTAATTGGTTTCAAAGAATGATTTAATTGGTTCAGAAAATTCAACTTCCTTGAACATCAAATTCAATATATCTATTGAGAAAATCAGTGTGAAATTAGTTCGATTCTCATAATGTTATGGTTTTTTGGTACTATGTTTGTAATTGCTATTCCTCTAACCCGATTTAAAAGAATTGATAAGCTTTGTGTCCACTGGAACAATGATAAAATTTATGTTAAATATCTACTGAAATAATGATAAGATCTATGTCAAATAGCATTGAAAAAAGAATCACTACATGCAAATGTATAGAAATAATTGATAAGTTTTGTGTCCATGTTTTGATAAATCTATGTTAAATATCCATTAAAATAATGATAATATTTATATTAAATATTATTGAAAAAATAATCATTACATAAGGAAGGGAATAATGTTTATATAGTGAAATGCAATGTGTATTAAATTATGATAAGATCTATGTTAAATATCATTGAAAAAATAATCACTACATACAAGGTAAGGGAATAATGTTTATATAGTGAAATGCAATGTGTACTAAATTATGAACAAATTTTATAGGCACTTATAAAATACTTAATGAGCTATAATAATAGGCTCAAATAATCTCAATTAATTTACAATCAATGCATTGTAGTGTTAATATTACTCATGTATTCCATCTTTAATCCATATCAAAATTAGGTTTAAATTTTCGATGAGATTATACGCAGTGATTTTCATATAGCTCAAGAAACCTTTGAGTATATATGAACTAAATTTTGACAAGATCGATTGTATCATTGCCACAAACTTTCTCTCTAATATATATATAAACTAAATTTTGACAAGATCAATTGTATCATTGCCACAAACTTTCTCTCTCCCCCCCCCACACACATATATATTCTCATTTGCTTTGAATAACTAAACCATTTCAATTGATTGTGTTATGGTTAACATCAATGAACTGGTAATTAACAATTTGTCTTAACAACTTGGTTGAGTGTGATTGTATAAGCTCAATTCATTAAAATAAACTTAGTCATCCATCATTAATAATACAATATTATTATCATAACTAGATCTTCTCAAATTAATAGACAACAATTCATTATTAGAAATTAAAATTATGGGTTGAGATCATAAATAAGTTTTAAATGATTTCTTATTGATCTCTATAGTACTTTTAATTCTTTTATCAATTGTTATAATAATCAATGTTAATATTAGTATGCCAAATCCCATTAGCATGACACTTAAAAAAACTATCCATGCTAAAGGTTAGATGCCTCTAGGTTGTAGTTTTTTGGTCATAAACTAGTCCCATAAATCACATACGCACTAGCAAACAAAAAAACAATCGATACTAATATAATATTAATAAATTGTCTCAATAGTATGATGTATGTTGGTAAGTTAGAAATCACGTGAGTAAAAATAAAAATAGAAGTCTTATTTTAAACATGGTTAATAAAAATCTTGTTCATTTGCTAAACCATTATTATGATTATGTGCCAAGAATATGAGAATTTCCTATATTAGATATTATTATTATTATTCAAATATGCATTTCTAGATATTATTATCCAAATATACATTTCTTTGAAGTCTGATTTTGAAACTTTATGGACAATTGTTTAAAATTAATCATTGAATGTTTGTCAACACGATATGAAGTATTTCAATGTAATAAGCATGCTTCCTAGTTATAATAATATTCTTTAAAATAAGAATGGTACTTTTACGTCATATTGCATGGTATGAATGATCTATATTATATGATTAATAATAATAATACAAATGTATCCTTCATTTAACTTACACAACTTTATATTTAACTTACTACATTTAACTTACACAACTTTATATTTAACTTACACAATTTTATTTTAATTGAAAATTTTGTAAAATCGCTTCATTACAACTTTATATTTAACTTACACAATTTTATTTTTTTATTTTAATTGAAAATTTTGTGAAATCGCTTCATTACAACTTTATATTTAAGTTACACAATTTTATTTTAATTGAAAATTTTGTAAAATCGCTTCATTGTAGTGGTTAAATTTAAGAGAGGGTATTACATGTGGTTTATATCCATGTTCAATACATTAGGGCCTAAGACTCTTTTACTAATGTGGTTATCATAAAGTTATTATTATTTATTGAATTGAGTGAAATTTAAATTAATTGAATTCAAATTCTCTTCTTTTATAAGGTAAAAATGGATAGAAGATAAATGATAGGCAGAATAGCTAGATGATAAGGTACACATCTATCTCTACCACCACTTACACCTTTGCACTCCCCACTTAGGGAAGAGGAGTATGGTCAAGAACCAGGACATGTACCTACTCAAGAGGTGATAGCTATGATGCATTCATTTCAAAGGATGTTTGATGCCTATTGAATAGATTGGAAACAAAAGAGGGAGGATTTTACGTACAAGATGAAGGGTAAAAAATTTCTGTAAGTAAACATGTTCATAGAGAGCTATAAAAGGTGAAATTTTCAGAGTTTTAGGGTTCTACTAATAGACAAGAAGATGAATCTTGGTTGGAAACATGGAAATGGGTTTTTATTTGAGGGATTACACTTTCAACATTACAGTACATATGCGAACATTCTAGTTAAAGGGAAGCGACTTACTTTGGAGGGAGACCTTACTACCATAGTTAGAGATGAAAATGTTCGAAATTTAATGGGAATTGTTCAAGTAGTGTTTTAGAGAACACTACCTTTCTTAGGAATTTATTGAAATACAACTACATGAGTTTAACTCATTAAGGAAAAATAGTAGATTAATACTTGAATATGAGGTTAGGTTCATGGAACTATAACATTAGATCCAAGGTTAGGATAATGATGCCTTGTACTTTGCATGAGGTATTTTAGAGGGATATAATAGTTAAGGAGGAAATTATAGGTGGAAGTCATATTGGATCGTTGAGACCTTTAGGGTTAGGGGGAGACAGACATATACTAGGATGTATGGATGTTCCAAGGAGACCAATGATGAGTACTCAGATATGACTAACAAGGAAACACAGGCCACCATAATTTCCACTAATGTAGTATGCTCAATGAACACAATATAGTAGTATACTATAACATCCTCTACCTCCAACACCCCAGGCCGAGCATGTGACCTTCCATCAAAATTCCCTCCAAGGCGCTCTGAAAACAATCTGTAACATACCCAACTACCAACTAGCTAGGTCACTCTACAAAGTTTAACTTCAAGAACTGTTTCAAATTTCGATAGCATTTAATCAATAAAGAAGTATGAAAGCCACACATGCAATAATTAAGATTTATACTATACTTAAAAAGAAAACTAAACCATGCCATGCACAAAAATAACCAACAAGCAAACACATTAAAATACATATCTCAGAGATAATTAATTAATACACAACGAAAATGAATAGTCAAGCAAAGTAAACCATAGCATAGAGCACTTATCTTAAACAAAACCAATCACTAACTGGGTGCAGACCAAGGATGTTCCATCCAACCTTAGACAATGCTATTCTAAGTCTCAACAACAGGTCACCCCTGAGCCAGGGCTATGAATCCACAAGGAGAGGTTCTATAACGACACTCAAATTCCCAAACCATTTACACTAAATATCTCATAGTTTTCTCAACACACAAAAATCCAAAGTACACCAACTCTCTTCTCTCCGGCCTTGACCACCCAAAGACAATGAACCCCCTTCACTGCCATGTAGTCCCTCTTGTTATTCACTTCTTTCTAGGGCTCTAGTGCATATGTTCAAGAATATCAATGTTGGGACTCTCATGATTCACAATTATGATCAAGAATTAGCACATGCCAATGCATATCAATCATAAAAACACCATTTCGTGGCTAGAATACACAAACAATTACAACAGTTGACATAGCAATGACTTCTTTCTTCAACAACTTGTGCCCATGTCCCAACCAAACTAGAACGCATGATAAAAATGAAATGAATGATAATGATCAGAAATGAACCCTTCCAGAAGAACCCCCCAAACAACCCACAAGAGATGTTTATATAATTGCATGCAATCCATAACCACATGGAATTTTCCCCAAGAATCTCATGTAACTACTTCTTTCTCTCTAAAATTCCAAGATGGGAAAACAAAATATAATATAAGGACTTAACAACTTTATGCCCCTCTCTCGTCGAATCATACCCCCCTACAACTATGTCCTTGTCCATCTTGTAGACAACGATGTATTTTTATTATTTGCAATGTTCAAATTATTACATTTACTAGGCACTTTGACCCCTTTTAATTGTTTAGGCACTCCGACCTTTCATCAAATAAAATAAATAAATTATTAATA
>JZKD02S1962457.1:11087-25295 GCA_000966675.3 Picea glauca
CGTGCCCAATGGGATAGAGGCAAATGATCTCTTGGTCAGAGTCTGAGCTACCCATGGTGGGTGTTGTTGATCATTGTAGGTTCATTTTGGAGCTTGGGTTGGTAACGCCTTCAAGCGTTGGGTTGCGCACCATAGAGGTTCTAGTTACTGGTCATCGAGACTATTGTGTCAGGATGGTGGATGTTGTCCTGAGCTTGTGGGCATGGTCATGTTGTGTCAGGTGGGAAGTCGTTTCTATCTTTTGAGTATGCATGTCTCGCCTAGCTACGCGTTGTGCTAGTAAGTTGATTTGTAGTTGTATGTTGTCGGAACTACGTGCTTGCGTTCGTTGTCATTTGTGTGGTTCAACTGTAGTAGTCATTGCCTTCTTGCCTTAAAAACACAAAAAAAATTCACTTTTGCTTCGATTACAGTCGTAACAAAGGGGTCGTTACACATGGTATCAGAGCGAGTTCAACCTGCAACTTGTGATCACTACGGATTTCATTGATATGATATTTGATTATAATGTTGCTAATTAAGTTGACTTGTTTCGTGCAAGTAATCA
Organism: Picea glauca; assembly: GCA_000966675.3. Classification (NCBI taxonomy): domain Eukaryota; kingdom Viridiplantae; phylum Streptophyta; class Pinopsida; order Pinales; family Pinaceae; genus Picea; species Picea glauca. The sequence goes on from JZKD02S1962457.1 coordinate 11,635, forward strand.
TGGTTATAGGACGTCATGAAGGAATATGACGGGGTGCTAGAGGAGGATGTGCGACACCTCCAGAAACATCCACACCTGAGGGGTCCAACCCCCAGGGAGACGAACAGGTTGTCGGGAAAGAGCAGATAGAGGTGGGTGATGTGGTTGGAATGATGAGATCTTTTCAGTGCATGTCTGAGGCATTGATCAATCGTTTGGACAGAGATGAGGCCAGGGTGTTGACACCCCCTGAGGGTCCACCGCGTGCTCCAGTTGGTACTGGTAGCATTCACTGTGAACTCGAGAAGGTAAAATTTCTCAAGTTCTTTGGTGCCTTGGACAACGCAACTGCTGAGGCATGGTTGGAGAATATGGCGATGTGATTTGCACTTCGCGACTATACCTCCAACATGAAGGTATGCATGGAAGTCTTTCAACTAAAGGGGAGTGCTCTTCTATGGTGGAAGACGCTCCTACCACAACTTAACATGTCCATCGAAGACGTGTCATGGGAACTATTTGATGAACGGTTCCAAGAGAGGTACCTATCAGAGGAATTCATTGAGCATCATCTCAATGAGTTCAACACCTCATGACATGGCGACCATACAGTGCCTGAGTATGAGGCCCATTTTTGGAGCTACTTCAGTATTCTCTACATATTAACACTGAGAAACTTAAGGTCAACAAGTTCGTGTTCGGCTTTAATGGCAGCATATGTACAAAGGTTAGGATTTTGATGCCTCAAACCTTGCATGATGTCGTCCAAAAGGCCCTCATAGCAGAGGAGGAGATTATTAGTGGGGATCAAATCTGGACTCCAGTTAGACCTACAGGGAAGGTGTCATCTAGTGCACAGCAGCATCATACACCAACCAGACATACGATGAGATATCGTGGCTTCCAGAGGGGATCCACTCTCACTACATCTCGGTGACTGAAACCTCAACAGCAGACATCTTATCGAGGACCACAACATTAGCAACAACGTCGACCACATAAAAGACCATGATTCCAAGTCGGTGGGTCGTCATCTTCTACTTCGGGTACCAGGAGTACTAGACCGAAGAAGGGGTGTTGGACGTGTGGGGAGCCACACTACCAACGCGACTACCCTGTAGAGAGGACTAGAGCGTCTAGTTCAACCGGACCCACTACCGTGGGAGATATGGGCAAGGCCCATAGGATTCATGTAGTGGTGAATAACCATCAGGCAAAGCACTAGTCGACTGTGCTTGAGACGTCAGGTACCATCGCTGACTAGACCCTTAGTATTTTGATAGATCCCGATGCTACCGAGAGTTTCATTTCTAGTGCAGTGCTAAAAAGGATTAAGGTAAAGGCATTCGAACAGGATGAATTTAGCTTTGTAGAGATGGCTTCGGGAGCCAAACATAAGGTTGGAGGAAAGGTTACGGGTTGTACCCTTAACCTGGGAGAGTTTTTCACCAAGGCCAACCTGTACGTCATGATCTTAGGATCTTATGACATCATGATCGGTATGGACTGGTTGGAATCGCATGAGGTGATACTCAACTATAAGACTAAATGGTTGAGCTTGGTCGATGATGAGGGGAAAAGACGCATGATTGTAGGATGGAACCAGGGAGTTTCCCTGAGGGTCATCTCTTCCTTGTAGCTATGGAAGAGCATGCACAAGGGATGTAAGCTTTATGCGATCCTTGCATTAAACGAGAAGGGAGTAGCGGAAGGTCTAGAACACCTTCCAGTGGTGAGAGAGTTTACAAACGTCTTCCCAGAGGAGTTACATGGGATGCCGTCGGAGAGGGATTTGGAGTTTACAATAGACCTACAACCGAGGACTGAATCGATAGCGAGAGTGCCTTATCAGATGTCGACCTTGGAGTTACAGGAGTTGAGAATGCAACTGAAAGAATTGCTAGACCTGGGACTGATACGTCCAAGTGTGTCACCATGGGGTGCGCCTATTATTTTCATACGAAAGAAGGATGAGTCATGGAGGAGCTACATTGAGTACTATCAATTGAACAAGGAAACAATCAAGAATCAATATCCATTGCCGAGGATAGATGATTTGTTTGACCAGATGAAGGGTGCGACGGTGTTCTCAAAGATCGATTTGCGATCAGGATATCACCAGCTACAGATCAAGGAGGATGATGTCCCTATGACCGCCTTTAAGACGAGGTTTGGATATTACAAGTTTACTATTTTACCATTTGGACTGACAAACCCCCCAGGGGTATTTATGAGTTTGATGAATGAAGGTGTTCCACGAGTACTTGGACAAGTTCATCCAAGTATTCATTGATGATATTTTGATTTACTCTCAGACGACGGAGGAGCATGATGAGAAATTGTGCTTGGTACTATAGTGTCTGCGAGAGCAAAAATTGTATGGGAAGTTTTCCAAATGCTCATTTTATCAATCGAAGATTCACTACTTAGGGCATGTCATCTACGACGAAGGTATCACCATGGATACAACGAAGGTCGAGGCTATTATGGAATGGCCTGCCTCGACAAATGTCCCAGAAGTGCGTAGCTTCATGGTTTTAGCAAGATACTATCGATGGTTCATCGAGGGATTTTCGAAGATAGCGAATCTAATCACAGAATTGCAGAAGAAGAGAAAGAAGTTTGTTTGGACCGAGAAATGCATGGAAGCATTTTGGAGGCTCAAGGAGTTGTTGACAACAACATTGATACTAAAGGTCCTTAACATGGACATAGACTTCTTGGTATGCACTAACGCATCCAAGGAAGGCTTAGGCAGAGTCTTGATGCAAGACGGTCAAGTGATCGCTTACATATCGAGGAAACTGAGAAGGCATGAGGAGAACTATGCAATGCATGATTTGGAGTTGTTAGCCATTGTTTATGCCTTGAAGATTTGGAGACACTACCTTGTTGGATGAAAATTTGAACTAAGGATGGACCACTATGGAATACAACACATCTTTATGCAAAACAACCTGAACGTGCGACAACGGCGTTGGTCAGAATTANAAATCTTTTGGGGGATAAAATTAAAAAAAGGGGGAAATAATTGTTTTGTCACTTATACTAATTAAAATTTATTAATTAAAAAGGGAAAAGGGAAAAAGTTAATTTCTACACTTGCAAAATTGAGTTTTAAATAAAAAGAGAAAGAGGGAAATCTAAGATAATTAGGAAACTAGGAAAAAGTGGGAAACATAAAAAGAAAGGGGAAACAAAAGGAAAAAGCAGAAAGTCTAACTTAGTAAGGTATCTAGCATTTAAGAACTGTTTAAATTAAACTCAACTAGTAAATTAATAAGGGGGAAAGTCATTAAAACTTGTAAGAGAATATGGAGACACCTAGGAGCAATTCTAGGAATGATTTTAGGGGTGAGGGAAATAGGGGCATTTAATTAATTAATGAAATTAATTTATGGAGGAATGATGGGGATGGGTGACACATGTACATGAAGGATTATCATGAATTAAATTATTGAACAATAAATTAAAAGAGATTTTGGGAAAGTAATGGACTGGGAAAATCTATATAATGGAGGGAGGAGAAGGATGAAGGATCTCTTCAGTTGTGTAATGTTACCCTATAGAAATTTATACTTGACTAGATTAGCTTGTGGGAGTTGGGATACCCAGCTCGGGGAGGAGTGGCATCTCAGCCTTGCGAGGCGAGCTGGGAGCTAGTTGATTCTTTGGTTAGTGAGTGTGGCCCCTTTGCGGATCAGTGGGATAAGGGGGAAGAAGAGTACCCCTAGCTTTGGTTGGGAGGTACCGGTGAAGTCTCATCGGTCGGCGAGTGGGAGATGCATGGATTGCACGGGAAAATAACACAGAGTGGGCTACTTGGGATACGGTACTCTTCCTTTATTTCTGCATGGTAGATTATTAGTATACTTTACGCTCTTCGTCTGTATGTTTAATTGGGTAAACAAAATTATTGACTTAGCATTTTAATTGATGATTGATTTTCCCCATAGCCTTAAGCTTATTGTTGATTTATTTCCTTGGCTTTCGAGCCTTGCATGTNAAATCTTTTGGGGGATAAAATTAAAAAAAGGGGGAAATAATTGTTTTGTCACTTATACTAATTAAAATTTATTAATTAAAAAGGGAAAAGGGAAAAAGTTAATTTCTACACTTGCAAAATTGAGTTTTAAATAAAAAGAGAAAGAGGGAAATCTAAGATAATTAGGAAACTAGGAAAAAGTGGGAAACATAAAAAGAAAGGGGAAACAAAAGGAAAAAGCAGAAAGTCTAACTTAGTAAGGTATCTAGCATTTAAGAACTGTTTAAATTAAACTCAACTAGTAAATTAATAAGGGGGAAAGTCATTAAAACTTGTAAGAGAATATGGAGACACCTAGGAGCAATTCTAGGAATGATTTTAGGGGTGAGGGAAATAGGGGCATTTAATTAATTAATGAAATTAATTTATGGAGGAATGATGGGGATGGGTGACACATGTACATGAAGGATTATCATGAATTAAATTATTGAACAATAAATTAAAAGAGATTTTGGGAAAGTAATGGACTGGGAAAATCTATATAATGGAGGGAGGAGAAGGATGAAGGATCTCTTCGGTTGTGTAATGTTACCCTATAGAAATTTATACTTGACTAACTTAGCTTGTGGGAGTTGGGATACCCAGCTCGGGGATGAGTGGCATCTCAGCCTTGCGAGGCGAGCTGGGAGCTAGTTGATTCTTTGGTTAGTGAGTGTGGCCCCTTTGCGGCTCAGTGGGATAAGGGGGAAGAAGAGTACCCCTAGCTTTGGTTGGGAGGTACCGGTGAAGTCTCATCAGTCGGCAAGTGGGAGATGCATGGATTGCACAGGAAAATAACACAGAGTGGGCTACTTGGGATACGATACGCTTCCTTTATTTCTGCATGGTAGATTATTAGTATACTTTACGCTCTTCGTCTATATGTTTAATTGGGTAAACAAAATTATTGACTTAGCATTTTAATTGATGATTGATTTTCCCCATAGCCTTAAGCTTATTGTTGATTTATTTCCTTGGCTTTCGAGCCTTGCATGTCTTGACCGTCCTATGGTTTTATTGATTTGTAATGATTTGTGGTTTATATATTTTTCACCTCCGTCCCTAACTCATCAGTCCACACTTGATCAGTCGGCCAGGAGCCTGATCTACGGTCGTCACTTCGGTGTTAATAGACCTATGGATCTAAACGCCCTACTTTTTTGTGTGTGGATGGTGAGAAAAGGATGTTCCTACCAGTCATCTATCCCTGTCGATTGTTCCAGGTAGAGTGTTGTCTTGCGCCTTGATGCGAATATTTAACCCTGCAATTTATTGATTGATGGCGATTTTTTTTTTACTCTGCCTTGGGCCACTCTGGATTGGGTTTATTATTTTATTACTATTTACTCTTACTACAACGTTTTTCTCTTGTGCTTTACCTACGTCTTGATGTTCGATTTACTCTTATCCTTTTACTCTGGAAGTGATTCCTTGCAAACTCACGAATGTTTGCTCTGCAATTTAATACATTTACTGAAAATTTTCCTTCTCTGCAATCTCAATTTATTCAACCACGATTTACCCCTACGATTTCATACATTTTTTACTGCATTATCAGGTGTTGTCTCTACAATTTAGATATCATCAAGACTGGACTTGACTAGGCATTGGCTGCATTTTTTTTACTTTCTATTATCTGCATTTTGTTTTCACCAGGTATTAGCARCGATTGATGGTGTAATGGTGTGTTTTACCGATGCGTGTAATGTGTCAATGAGAATGTGTTTTATTTGGTAGTGAGAAATTAACAGGTTCAAACCTTATTTGAATGGTTTTATGGTGCTTCATTTTACCTTGGAGATGCCTTTTGGTATTTGTAGCTGATAAATTTCAGCAAATACTGTGAAATGGGCACACATTGAAGCAAGTGACTCACTTTTCCTTCAAGTTCAAGAATTACACTTCCTTTAGGTAAACTGTCTTTTTATCCACTTTTTCCAACCCTGTTTTTAGCAGAGAGGCTCACCGTTAATGGCTCAGTGAATCACTCTTTTTCCTTCCATGAGTTAGAGTAGGAAAATAGTACTTTTAACCCTAAACAAGAAAATTTATTTTCCTTTCACTCAATTGGCATAATATCCTCAATATTTCATGATGTTGCCAAAGTTACTGTAACGATAGGCGGAAAAAAAAACTTAACGTTGTATCCTTCCAAATTTTGAAGGTCAAAACTTTGATCAAGTTCCAAGTCCGTGTGCAATTAAGGAAGGAAATGATTTATCCAATCATCTTGTTGCTTTAAAAATTCTAAAATAAAAACGAAAGGCCCAAAACAAAAACTCAATAACTGTAATTGTGTTTTCATGCTTAGTGGTTGGGCCTTTCTTATGCTTAGACTGAGTGGCGTTTTCCTGAGACTACTCATTCTTGATTGCGAGTTTTCCCCTGATACCTTAATGGTGACATACATCGTCGCTCTTTAACAACAACCCTATGCCACCTGCACACTTGTTGATTCACAAAATGGCACCACACATAGTCATTTCTGTTGTGCGATTTATGTTCTTAATATTTCTTTTTCGTATTGCATTTCTAGTCGTAGTGCGAATTAAATATTTAGTGGAATTTATTTTTCCATGTTAAAAGTTCGTCGTGCCTCCTTATCGAATGTATGTGTTGTCAACGTTTAATAGCATTAATTGATTTGTCAGCGCCTCAATTTGTTCAGTCAAACGACTAATTTTGGTGAATTACGACAACAATTATGTGTAGCTTACAACGACCACATCTGAGAAAACATTGTTTTTCCGCAGCAAATTTTAAGCCAACGCTAACCTGTACACCTACAACCTAATAAATAATATGCAGTAACGTCGATTANAAATCTTTTGGGGGATAAAATTAAAAAAAGGGGGAAATAATTGTTTTGTCACTTATACTAATTAAAATTTATTAATTAAAAAGGGAAAAGGGAAAAAGTTAATTTCTACACTTGCAAAATTGAGTTTTAAATAAAAAGAGAAAGAGGGAAATCTAAGATAATTAGGAAACTAGGAAAAAGTGGGAAACATAAAAAGAAAGGGGAAACAAAAGGAAAAAGCAGAAAGTCTAACTTAGTAAGGTATCTAGCATTTAAGAACTGTTTAAATTAAACTCAACTAGTAAATTAATAAGGGGGAAAGTCATTAAAACTTGTAAGAGAATATGGAGACACCTAGGAGCAATTCTAGGAATGATTTTAGGGGTGAGGGAAATAGGGGCATTTAATTAATTAATGAAATTAATTTATGGAGGAATGATGGGGATGGGTGACACATGTACATGAAGGATTATCATGAATTAAATTATTGAACAATAAATTAAAAGAGATTTTGGGAAAGTAATGGACTGGGAAAATCTATATAATGGAGGGAGGAGAAGGATGAAGGATCTCTTCGGTTGTGTAATGTTACCCTATAGAAATTTATACTTGACTGACTTAGCTTGTGGGAGTTGGGATACCCAACTCGGGGAGGAGTGGCATCTCAGCCTTGCGAGGCGAGCTGGGAGCTAGTTGATTCTTTGGTTAGTGAGTGTGGCCCCTTTGCAGCTCAGTGGGATAAGGGGGAAGAAGAGTACCCCTAGCTTTGGTTGGGAGGTACCGGTGAAGTCTCATCGGTCGGCAAGTGGGAGATGCATGGATTGCACGGGAAAATAACACATAGTGGGCTACTTGGGATATGGTACGCTTCCTTTATTTCTGCATGGTAGATTATTAGTATACTTTACGCTCTTCGTCTGTATGTTTAATTGGGTAATCAAAATTATTGACTTAGCATTTTAATTGATGATTGATTTTTCCCATAGCCTTAAGCTTATTGTTGATTTATTTCCTTGGCTTTCGAGCCTTGCATGTCTTGACCGTCCTATGGTTTTATTGATTTGTAATGATTTGTGGTTTATATATTTTTCACCTTCGTCCCTAACTCATCAGTCCACACTTGAGCAGTCGGCCAGGAGCCTGATCTACGGTCGTCACTTCGGTGTTAATAGACCTATGGATCTAAACGCCCTACTTTTTTGTGTGTGGATGGTGAGCAAAGGATGTTCCTACCAGTCATCTATCCCTGTCGATTGTTCCAGGTAGAGTGTTGTCTTGCGCCTTGATGTGAATATTTAACCCTGCAATTTATTGATTGATGGCGATTTTTTTTTTACTTTGCCTTGGGCCACTCTGGATTGGGTTTATTATTTTATTACTATTTACTCTTACTACAACGTTTTTCTCTTGTGATTTATCTATGTCTTGATGTTCGATTTACTCTTATCCTTTTACTCTGGAAGTGATTCCTTGCAAAATCACGAATGTTTGCTCCGCAATTTAATACATTTACTGAAAATTTTCCTTCTCTGCAATCTCAATTTTTTCAACCACGATTTACCCCTGCGATTTCATACATTTTTTACTTCATTATCAGGTGTTGTCTCTACAATTTAGATATCATCAAGACTGGACTTGACTAGGCATTGGTTGCATTTTTTTTACTTTCTATTATCTGCATTTTGTTTTCACCAGGTATTAGCAGCGATTGATGGTGTAATGGTGTGTTTTACCGATGCGTGTAATGTGTCAATGAGAATGTGTTTTATTTGGTAGTGAGAAATTAACAGGTTCAAACCTTATTTGAATGGTTTTATGGTGCTTCGTTTTACCCTGGAGATGCCTTTTGGTATTTGTAGCTGATAAATTTCAGCAAATACTGTGAAATGGACACACATTGAAGCAAGTGACTCACTTTTCCTTCAAGTTCAAGAATTACACTTCCTTTAGGTAAACTGTCTTTTTATCCACTTTTTCCAGCCTTGTTTTTAGCAGAGAGGCTCACCGTTAATGGCTCAATGAATCACTCTTTTTCCTTCCATGAGTTAGAGTAGGAAAATAGTACAAAATAGTACCTTTAACCCTAAACAAGAAAATTTATTTTCCTTTCACTCAATTGGCATAATATCCTCAATATTTCATGATGTTGCCAAAGTTACTGTAACGATAGGCGAAAAAAAAAACTTAATGTTGTATCCTTCCAAATTTTGAAGGTCAAAACTTTGATCAAGTTCCAAGTCCTTGTGCAATTAAGGAAGGAAAAGATTTATCCAATCATCTTGTTGCTTTACAACTTCTAAAATAAAAACGAAAGGCCCAAAACAAAAACTCAATAACTATAATTGTGTTTTCATGCTTAGTGGTTGGGCCTTTCTTATGCTTGGACTGAGTGGCGTTTTCCTGAGACTACTCATTCTTGATTGCGAGTTTTCCCCTGATACCTTAATGGTGACATACATCGTCGCTCTTTAACAACGACCCTATGCCACCTGTACACTTGTTGATTCAAAAAATGGCACCACACATAGTCATTTCTGTTGTGCGATTTATGTTCTTAATATTTCTTTTTCGTATTGCATTTCTAGTCGTAGTGCGAATTAAATATTTAGTGGAATTTATTTTTCCATGTTAAAAGTTCGTCGTGCCTCCTTATCGAATGTATGTGTTGTCAACGTTTAATAGCATTAATCGATTTGTCGGCGCCTCAATTTGTTCAGTCAAACGACTAATTTTGGTGAATTACGACAACAATTTTGTGTAGCTTACAACGACCACATCTGAGAAAACATTGTTTTTCCGCAGCAAATTTTAAGCCAACGCTAACCTGTACACCTACAACCTAATAAATAATATGCAGTAACGTCGATTANGAATATTTAACCCTGCAATTTATTGATTGATGGCGATTTTTTTTTTACTCTGCCTTGGGCCACTCTGGATTGGGTTTATTATTTTATTACTATTTACTCTTACTACAACGTTTTTCTCTTGTGCTTTACCTACGTCTTGATGTTCGATTTACTCTTATCCTTTTACTCTGGAAGTGATTCCTTGCAAACTCACGAATGTTTGCTCTGCAATTTAATACATTTACTGAAAATTTTCCTTCTCTGCAATCTCAATTTATTCAACCACGATTTACCCCTACGATTTCATACATTTTTTACTGCATTATCAGGTGTTGTCTCTACAATTTAGATATCATCAAGACTGGACTTGACTAGGCATTGGCTGCATTTTTTTTACTTTCTATTATCTGCATTTTGTTTTCACCAGGTATTAGCAACGATTGATGGTGTAATGGTGTGTTTTACCGATGCGTGTAATGTGTCAATGAGAATGTGTTTTATTTGGTAGTGAGAAATTAACAGGTTCAAACCTTATTTGAATGGTTTTATGGTGCTTCGTTTTACCCTGGAGATGCCTTTTGGTATTTGTAGCTGATAAATTTCAGCAAATACTGTGAAATGGGCACACATTGAAGCAAGTGACTCACTTTTCCTTCAAGTTCAAGAATTACACTTCCTTTAGGTAAACTGTCTTTTTATCCACTTTTTCCAGCCCTGTTTTTAGCAGAGAGGCTCACCGTTAATGGCTCAGTGAATCACTCTTTTTCCTTCCATGAGTTAGAGTAGGAAAATAGTACCTTTAACCCTAAACAAGAAAATTTATTTTCCTTTCACTCAATTGGCATAATATCCTCAATATTTCATGATGTTGCCAAAGTTACTGTAACGATAGGCGGAAAAAAAAACTTAATGTTGTATCCTTCCAAATTTTGAAGGTCAAAACTTTGATCAAGTTCCAAGTCCTTGTGCAATTAAGGAAGGAAATGATTTATCCAATCATCTTGTTGCTTTACAACTTCTAAAATAAAAACGAAAGGCCCAAAACAAAAACTCAATAACTGTAATTGTGTTTTCATGCTTAGTGGTTGGGCCTTTCTTATGCTTGGACTGAGTGGCGTTTTCCTGAGACTACTCATTCTTGATTGCGAGTTTTCCCCTGATACCTTAATGGTGACATACATCGTCGCTCTTTAACAATGACCCTATGCCACCTGCACACTTTTTGATTCACAAAATGGCACCACACATAGTCATTTCTGTTGTGCGATTTATGTTCTTAATATTTCTTTTTCGTATTGCATTTCTAGTCGTAGTGCGAATTAAATATTTAGTGGAATTTATTTTTCCATGTTAAAAGTTCGTCGTGCCTCCTTATCGAATGTATGTGTTGTCAACGTTTAATAGCATTAATTGATTTGTCGGCGCCTCAATTTGTTCAGTCAAACGACTAATTTTGGTGAATTACGACAACAATTATGTGTAGCTTACAACGACCACATCTAAGAAAACATTGTTTTTCCGCAGCAAATTTTAAGCCAACGCTAACCTGTACACCTACAACCTAATAAATAATATGTAGTAACGTCGATTAGACAACTTATAAGCTTTTTACTAGCCTCTTGATTATTAGTAGACCCCCCCCATAGCCTTACGATCAGACTGCAATTCTGGACTTTAAATATTTGCATTTGANCGCCTTAGCAGTCGGCCAAGAGCCTGATCTATAGTCGTCACTTCGGTGTTAATAGACCTATGGATCTAAATGCCCTACTTTTCTGTGCGTGGATGGTGATCAAAGGATGTTCCTGTCAGTCGTCTAGCCCTGTCGATTGTTCTAGGTAGACTGTTGTCTTGCGCCTTGATGCGAATATCTAACACTGCAATTTATTGATTGATGGTGATTTTTTTTTTACTCTACCTTGGTCCACTTTGGACTGTGTTTATTATTTTATTACTATTTACTCTTACTACAACATTTTTCCCTTGCGTTTCACCTACGTCTTGATGTTTGATTTACTCTTATCCTTTTACTCTGAAAGTGATTCCTTACAAACTGGCGAATATTCGCTCCGCAATTTAATACATTGACTGAAAGTTTTCCTTCTATGCAATCTCAATTTATTCAACCACAATTTACCCCTACGATTTCATACATTTTTTACTGTGTTATCAAGTGTTGTCTCTGCGATTTAGATATCATCAAGCCTGGACTTGACTGGGCATTGGATGTGTTTTTTCTACTGTGTATTAGCTGTGGTTTTGTTTTCAACGGGTATTAGCAGTGATTGATGGTGTAATGGTGTGTTTTATCGATGCACGTAATGCATCCATGAGAATGTGTTTTATTTGGTAGTGAGAAATTAACAGGTTCAGACCTTATTTGAATGGTTTTATGGTGTTGCGTTTTACCCTGGAGATGCCTTTTGGTATTTGTAGCTGATAAATTTCAGCAAATACTATGAAATGGGCACACACTGAAGCAAGCGACTCACTTTTCCTTCAAGTTCAAGAATTTCAATTCCTTTAGGTAAACTGTCTTTTTATCCACTTTTTCCAGCCCTATTTTTAGCAGAGAGGCTCACCCTTAACGGCTCAGTGAATCACTCTTTTTCTTGCCGCGAGTTAGAGAAGGAAAATTGTACCTTTAACCCTAAGCAAGAAAAATTATTTTGCTTTCACTCAATTGGCATAATTTGCTCAATATTTTATGATGTCACCAAAGTTACTGTAACGATAGGCGGAAAAAAAACTTAACGTTGTATCCTTCCGAATTTTNGATTTATTCCATTGGATTTCAATCCTTGCATGTCTTGATCATCCTATGGTTTTATTGATTTGTGATGTTTTGCGGTTTATATATTTTTCACCTTCGTCCCTAAATCATCAGTCCATGCCTTAGCAGTCAGCCAAGAGCCTGATCTATAGTCGTCACTTTGGTGTTAATAGACCTATGGATCTAAATGCCCTACTTTTCTGTGCGTGGATGGTGATCAAAGGATGTTCCTGCCAGTCGTCTAGCCCTGTCGATTGTTCCAGGTAGACTGTTGTCTTGTGCCTTGATGTGAATATCTAACACTACAATTTATTGATTGATGGTGATTTTTTTTTTACTCTGCCTTGGTCCACTTTGGACTGTGTTTATTATTTTATTACTATTTACTCTTACTACAACATTTTTCCCTTGCGTTTCACCTACGTCTTGATGTTTGATTTACTCTTATCCTTTTACTCTGGAAGTGATTCCTTACAAACTGGTGAATATTCGCTCCGCAATTTAATACATTGACTGAAAGTTTTCCTTCTCTGCAATCTCAATTTATTCAACCACAATTTACCCCTACGATTTCATACATTTTTTACTGTGTTATCAAGTGTTGTCTCTGCGATTTAGATATCATCAAGCCTGGACTTGATTGGGCATTGGATGTGTTTTTTCTACTGTGTATTAGCTGTGGTTTTGTTTTCAACGGGTATTAGCAGCGATTGATGGTGTAATGGTGTGTTTTATCGATGCATGTAATGCATCCATGAGAATGTGTTTTATTTGGTAGTGAGAAATTAATAGGTTCGGACCTTATTTGAATGGTTTTATGGTGTTGCGTTTTACCCTGGAGATGCCTTTTGGTATTTGTAGCTGATAAATTTCAGCAAATACTATGAAATGGGCACACACTGAAGCAAGCGACTCACTTTTCCTTCAAGTTCAAGAATTTCAATTCCTTTAGGTAAACTGTCTTTTTATCCACTTTTTCCAGCCCTGTTTTTAGCAGAGAGGCTCACCCTTAACGGCTCAGCGAATCACTCTTTTTCTTGCCGCGAGTTAGAGAAGGAAAATTGTACCTTTAACCCTAAGCAAGCAAAATTATTTTGCTTTCACTCAATTGGCATAATTTTCTCAATATTTTATGATGTCACCAAAGTTACTGTAACGATAGGCGGAAAAAAAACTTAACGTTGTATCCTTCCGAATTTTGAAGGTCAAAACTCTGATCAAGTTCCAAGTCCTTGT
>JZKD02S1962468.1:0-25448 GCA_000966675.3 Picea glauca
GTAGCCAAAATGAAAGGTAAATTTTTGCCTAAGGACTATCATCTTTCTTTGTTTAAGAAAATACAAAATTTAAGGTAGAGGTTAATGTCAATTGGAGAATATACCGAGGAGTTCTAAAAGGTGAATATTAGAACTGGATATGTTGAAGACACTTGTGAAAAGGTTTATATATATATATATATATATATATATCAATGGTTTAATGTTTGTTATACAATATGAAATTGGACTGTTATCTCCAATAATTGTAGAGGATGCCTATCAATTTTCTCTGAAGGTTGAAGAAAATATGACAAGAAAGAAAAATTAGCAAGGAATATGATGCAGACCCCTGAACCCTTAGGCTGGAGTCCGCACAGGATCTTTCAACTTTGGCCCCTTAGAGTCTGACTGACTCCTTTAATTCCTCTCGGTAAATTATTCACTCACCCTCTCTCGGAGTATAATTCACAAGCCCTTCTAAGTTATGTCCCTGTGATCATTCACTGGCCATGAACTCCATGATCAACACCCAACTGACATTGGGAATTTTCTCTTTTCCTTTCGGGATATCAGATTTCGTGATTTCGTAAATCTTGATGTCGAGCGCTTTACCTCTTCGATCTCCAAAACTCGAAATACCAAATGTTGGACCCTTCTTACCACTGATTTCGACTTTTTGCTCTTCGCAATTTTGGGAGTTGTGATGACGTACAACTCTACCTCTCAACTCTCGGAGTCCTGAAACCCGAATTACCGAAATCCTGAAAAGTCCACCCTAAGTCCTGCCCCACTTCACGACTTCAAGATTTTCCCTTTCACTATGTTTCGTCCCTTGTCATCAGGATTCCCGGTATGTCGAATCCTGAAATACCGAAACACAAATGTTCCACTCCCAAGGAGATCAACGGCTGTGGTTCTCCCCTTGATCCAATGGTTAGCGTGATTTCACATACTGGGAGTTCATAAGGCTTATCCTCGAACTCTCTGTCTCTTATACCTTTCGGTCCTCGAAGCTCTGAAATGTCGAAATGGTTTTCCTCTCCCAGGATTTCGTGAATCAGGAGTTCGAAACTCACGACTCCAAATTTTTGTCTCCTCGAGATCCCAGATCCCGAAATGATGAAAAGGCTCCTCTACACTTCTTCGTGTTTCACGATTTCGGTACTTCTGATGTGGAGTGTTCTGCCCCTTGTCAATGGGAATGCCAAAAATACAATTCCCGAAAGGTTGACAAATATCCTACCGCAACTTTTGATTTCAGACTTTCCTCCCTGTTGAGTCCTGATCACTTTTCCTCCGGACTTCTGCAACCCCGAACTCCAAAGTTTCAAAAACTTGAACTTGTAACTCTTTGCCTTCACACGAAAACGCTTTTTGCATTTCGAGAACTTGATCAACCAAGGTTTTTTCTTGCACTCCGGACTCCCGAAATCCGAATTCCCAAAATGATTTGATGGCCTGAACAGATCCTGATCGACGGTCCACGTTGACTCTACCTTTCGAAGGTGGATCTGTCCGATGCTTAACTCCCCAACAACTTCCTTGGATCCTACAGTCCTCGCTATTTTGGGAGTTCTCCTCAGAGAATTCTGACCGTTCAATCTCCTCCTCAAAGAACCTCCGCTCAAATCAAACCTACGATGCTCCTCTGGGATTTAACCTCTACACAACTACTTGCGCTTCCTTCTTTCTCTTGAACGATTCCAAGGCCCTAACCCTTCTAATCTTTCTTCGCAAACTCCAGGTCTTCAAGAAGACTCCTGCATACACTCCTTTCTGCAATCCTTCAAATACTTCTGAGTATTTGAATTCCTGACTCTGTGCACTTTCTCTGCAACAACAGTCCTTTGATTTCTCAACCTTAGTTAATAAGTTCTGAGGTCTCGACCAACCTGTGCACACCTTGGACAACTTCCATGCTTGTATTGCACTATAGTTGAAATGAGAACAACATTATCCCTCTTGAGCTTTTAGAGATAAACTCTGAACCCTGTCAACGCACTCCTTGTGGATGTTTCACTGAAGTCCTTGCAGGAACTCTTACTCAAGAAGAGAAACAATTGAAACTCATTCCCTTACTTTCTCAGACTTCAAACACTTAACATGAAATCATACATACATATCATAACAGTAAATTCACAACAGAAGGAGTAAAACAACCATAAGCATATCATTCAACATGTATACACAGAAAGCATTATAACACCATGAGTCTGAATCAAAGCTTCATATATTAATTTCAGAACTTCTGTACATGGGTTCTTCTCTACAACTCTCTTCTTCTTCTCTATGCTAATGTCCTTAATCATACAATCTCTAATTGATACAATGATAGAAATAATGAGGGTGTCTATAGTTGTTTTCCCTCCAGCTCCTAAAACTGTCTAATCTAGAATTTTTTTAAATCTACCTACTTTTATTAACTGGGCATAAATGCCTCTACATCCTATATATGAGAGCGGTTTTCTCAAGATCTATTTACAATATGGAAGTACACCTTCTTAACTATTTCATTAATGTCTGCGCATCCAAACTTTCAAAAACATTTCAAACATTTTCAACATGTGCCAAAAATGTGATGGCGTTCATCCCAGTTGTCTTCCACCTTCGCACTCGCTTGTTGCTGTGATGCTCTTGCATCATACTCCCTCGCTTGAAAATTTTCATGGACTCATGTTCATGAGCTCTTGCACGGTTTTTCCATGCTTCTGAATTTCTGCTTCATCCTCCCAATTGGCATCTTCAACTGGATGTCCCTTCCATTTGACCAAGTATTCAAAATACTCTTTCCTCTTGGTCTTCCTGCTGACCCTCTTATCAATTATACTTTCCATCTGTGGCTTTGCAGCTATAGTCATTTGTTTGGTCCACTGAACTTCTGTCTGTTCATTCTCTTCCCTTGCTTCTTCATCTTTGTAAGCATACAAATATGAGATGTTGAATATCGGTGAAATTCCGATCCCATCGGGTAATTCGATCTCATATGCATTTACCCCAAATTTCTTTACGATCTTGCATGGTCCAATCTTATTTATTTTCAGTTTGTTATATGTTCCCCTTGGGAACCTTTCTTTCCTCATATGTGCAAGAATCAGATCACCAACTTCAAACTGAAGTTCTCTCCTGTGTTGATCTGCTCTGCGTTTATACTCTTGGCTCGATTTTTGCAGTCGCTCCTTGACTTGGTTATGAAGCTCCTTCATCACTTCTGAAAAATCCTTTGCACTAGCACTCCTGAATTTAGTTTGTTCCGAATCTTTCAATTTAGAAACTCCTCTTGGATGCATTCCATACACAATTTGGAATGGACTCTGCCCTGTGCTTCTATTAAATGAATCATTGTAAGCAAATTCCACCTATGGCAGAATGTGATCCCACTGACTGTGGTGTTCAGTCACTAGGCTCCTTAGCAAATCTCCCAAGATCTTGTTTACAACTTTTTTTTGTCCATCCGTCTGAGAATGATACGCTAAGATAAAAGACAAACTTGTCCCCAAATTCTTCCATAAAGTCCTCCAGAAATGTCCCACGAACTTGGTGTCTCGATCTGAAACTATACTTCTTGGTAAGCCGTGAAGTCTGACAACTTCCTTGAAAAATAGGTTCGCAATATGAGTTGTTTCGCTGGTTTTCTAACATGGTATGAAATGTGCCATCTTTGAAAATCTATCTACCACCACAAAGATTGAATCAAATCCTCTTTGTGTCCTTGGCAACCCCAATATAAAATCCATGCTCACTACATCCCATGGCCTCTCTGGTATGGGTAATGGCTGGTATAAACCTGTGTTTGGAATTTTCCCTTTTGAGTGTTGACAAATTATGCATCTGTCCACAAATATTTTGACATCGGTCCTCATCCCCGACAAAAAATATGAGCCATTTAATTTCGAGAATGTTTTTTCATGACCGAAATGTCCGACCAATCCTCCACTGTGTTTTTCTTTTAGTAGATTCTCCCTCATGGAGCATTTTGGAATACATAACTGATTGCCCCTAAATAATAATCCATCTTGGATCATATATTCGGTCCATTGGCTTCTGTCCCTGAGAATTGGATTCTCAGACGCCTCATACGCTTCCCTAAAATCTGGGTCATCCTTGTACATTTCTTTGAGGTTATCAAAACCCAAAGTTTTGATTCTAAATTCCTACATTAGCAAACATTTCCTTCTCAAAGCATCAACAACTTTGTTAGTAGTTCCATAAATATGTTTAATTACAAAAGTAAATTTCTGCATGTATTCAACCCATTTTGCATGCTTTTGGTTCAACTTTTCTTGTTGAGTTACAAATTGTAAGGCATGATTATCACTGTACAAAAAAAAACTCTTTAGGAACCAAATAATGTCTCCATTTCTTCAACGCTTGTATGACTGCATAAAATTCCTTGTCATATGTTGAATATTTAATCTTTTCTTCATTCAGTTTTTCACTGAAGTATGTGACCGGTCTGTCATCTTGGCTCAAGACCACTCCAATTGCAAATCCGCTAGCGTCACACCTGACCTGAAACGTCTTACTGAAATTTGGCAACACCAGAATTGGTTGTTCAATAATCCTCCTCTTCAACAGATTGAAACTTTTCTCTGCTTCCTCTGTCCAGTGAAAATATTTATGTCTTTTCTTCACCCTATCCATCATTGGTGCACTAATCCCACTGAAATTTCAGATGAATTTCCTGTAGAAACTAGCTAATCCATGGAAGCTTCTAACTTCAAATATACTCTTCNTCCACCCTAAGTCCTGCCCCACTTCACGACTTCAAGATTTTCCCTTTCACTATGTTTCGTCCCTTGTCATCAGGATTCCCGGTATGTCGAATCCTGAAATACCGAAACACAAATGTTCCACTCCCAAGGAGATCAACGGCTGTGGTTCTCCCCTTGATCCAATGGTTAGCGTGATTTCACATACTGGGAGTTCATAAGGCTTATCCTCGAACTCTCTGTCTCTTATACCTTTCGGTCCTCGAAGCTCTGAAATGTCGAAATGGTTTTCCTCTCCCAGGATTTCGTGAATCAGGAGTTCGAAACTCACGACTCCAAATTTTTGTCTCCTCGAGATCCCAGATCCCGAAATGATGAAAAGGCTCCTCTACACTTCTTCGTGTTTCACGATTTCGGTACTTCTGATGTGGAGTGTTCTGCCCCTTGTCAATGGGAATGCCAAAAATACAATTCCCGAAAGGTTGACAAATATCCTACCGCAACTTTTGATTTCAGACTTTCCTCCCTGTTGAGTCCTGATCACTTTTCCTCCGGACTTCTGCAACCCCGAACTCCAAAGTTTCAAAAACTTGAACTTGTAACTCTTTGCCTTCACACGAAAACGCTTTTTGCATTTCGAGAACTTGATCAACCAAGGTTTTTTCTTGCACTCCGGACTCCCGAAATCCGAATTCCCAAAATGATTTGATGGCCTGAACAGATCCTGATCGACGGTCCACGTTGACTCTACCTTTCGAAGGTGGATCTGTCCGATGCTTAACTCCCCAACAACTTCCTTGGATCCTACAGTCCTCGCTATTTTGGGAGTTCTCCTCAGAGAATTCTGACCGTTCAATCTCCTCCTCAAAGAACCTCCGCTCAAATCAAACCTACGATGCTCCTCTGGGATTTAACCTCTACACAACTACTTGCGCTTCCTTCTTTCTCTTGAACGATTCCAAGGCCCTAACCCTTCTAATCTTTCTTCGCAAACTCCAGGTCTTCAAGAAGACTCCTGCATACACTCCTTTCTGCAATCCTTCAAATACTTCTGAGTATTTGAATTCCTGACTCTGTGCACTTTCTCTGCAACAACAGTCCTTTGATTTCTCAACCTTAGTTAATAAGTTCTGAGGTCTCGACCAACCTGTGCACACCTTGGACAACTTCCATGCTTGTATTGCACTATAGTTGAAATGAGAACAACATTATCCCTCTTGAGCTTTTAGAGATAAACTCTGAACCCTGTCAACGCACTCCTTGTGGATGTTTCACTGAAGTCCTTGCAGGAACTCTTACTCAAGAAGAGAAACAATTGAAACTCATTCCCTTACTTTCTCAGACTTCAAACACTTAACATGAAATCATACATACATATCATAACAGTAAATTCACAACAGAAGGAGTAAAACAACCATAAGCATATCATTCAACATGTATACACAGAAAGCATTATAACACCATGAGTCTGAATCAAAGCTTCATATATTAATTTCAGAACTTCTGTACATGGGTTCTTCTCTACAACTCTCTTCTTCTTCTCTATGCTAATGTCCTTAATCATACAATCTCTAATTGATACAATGATAGAAATAATGAGGGTGTCTATAGTTGTTTTCCCTCCAGCTCCTAAAACTGTCTAATCTAGAATTTTTTTAAATCTACCTACTTTTATTAACTGGGCATAAATGCCTCTACATCCTATATATGAGAGCGGTTTTCTCAAGATCTATTTACAATATGGAAGTACACCTTCTTAACTATTTCATTAATGTCTGCGCATCCAAACTTTCAAAAACATTTCAAACATTTTCAACATGTGCCAAAAATGTGATGGCGTTCATCCCAGTTGTCTTCCGCCTTCGCACTCGTTTGTTGCTGTGATGCTCTTGCATCATACTCCCTCGCTTGAAAATTTTCATGGACTCCTGTTCATGAGCTCTTGCACGGTTTGTCCATGCTTTTGAATTTCTGCTTCATCCTCCCAATTAGCATCTTCAACTGGATGTCCCTTCCATTTGACCAAGTATTCAAAATACTCTTTCCTCTTGGTCTTCCTGCTGACCCTCTTATCAATTATACTTTCCATCTGTGGCTTTGCAGCTATAGTCATTTGTTTGGTCCACTGAACTTCTGTCTGTTCATTCTCTTCCCTTGCTTCTTCATCTTTGTAAGCATACAAATATGAGATGTTGAATATCGGTGAAATTCCGATCCCATCGGGTAATTCGATCTCATATGCATTTACCCCAAATTTCTTTACGATCTTGCATGGTCCAATCTTATTTATTTTCAGTTTGTTATATGTTCCCCTTGGGAACCTTTCTTTCCTCATATGTGCAAGAATCAGATCACCAACTTCAAACTGAAGTTCTCTCCTGTGTTGATCTGCTCTGCGTTTATACTCTTGGCTCGATTTTTGCAGTCGCTCCTTGACTTGGTTATGAAGCTCCTTCATCACTTCTGAAAAATCCTTTGCACTAGCACTCCTGAATTTAGTTTGTTCCGAATCTTTCAATTTAGAAACTCCTCTTGGATGCATTCCATACACAATTTGGAATGGACTCTGCCCTGTGCTTCTATTAAATGAATCATTGTAAGCAAATTCCACCTATGGCAGAATGTGATCCCACTGACTGTGGTGTTCAGTCACTAGGCTCCTTAGCAAATCTCCCAAGATCTTGTTTACAACTTTTTTTTGTCCATCCGTCTGAGAATGATACGCTAAGATAAAAGACAAACTTGTCCCCAAATTCTTCCATAAAGTCCTCCAGAAATGTCCCACGAACTTGGTGTCTCGATCTGAAACTATACTTCTTGGTAAGCCGTGAAGTCTGACAACTTCCTTGAAAAATAGGTTCGCAATATGAGTTGTTTCGCTGGTTTTCTAACATGGTATGAAATGTGCCATCTTTGAAAATCTATCTACCACCACAAAGATTGAATCAAATCCTCTTTGTGTCCTTGGCAACCCCAATATAAAATCCATGCTCACTACATCCCATGGCCTCTCTGGTATGGGTAATGGCTGGTATAAACCTGTGTTTGGAATTTTCCCTTTTGAGTGTTGACAAATTATGCATCTGTCCACAAATATTTTGACATCGGTCCTCATCCCCGACAAAAAATATGAGCCATTTAATTTCGAGAATGTTTTTTCATGACCGAAATGTCCGACCAATCCTCCACTGTGTTTTTCTTTTAGTAGATTCTCCCTCATGGAGCATTTTGGAATACATAACTGATTGCCCCTAAATAATAATCCATCTTGGATCATATATTCGGTCCATTGGCTTCTGTCCCTGAGAATTGGATTCTCAGACGCCTCATACGCTTCCCTAAAATCTGGGTCATCCTTGTACATTTCTTTGAGGTTATCAAAACCCAAAGTTTTGATTCTAAATTCCTACATTAGCAAACATTTCCTTCTCAAAGCATCAACAACTTTGTTAGTAGTTCCATAAATATGTTTAATTACAAAAGTAAATTTCTGCATGTATTCAACCCATTTTGCATGCTTTTGGTTCAACTTTTCTTGTTGAGTTACAAATTGTAAGGCATGATTATCACTGTACAAAAAAAAACTCTTTAGGAACCAAATAATGTCTCCATTTCTTCAACGCTTGTATGACTGCATAAAATTCCTTGTCATATGTTGAATATTTAATCTTTTCTTCATTCAGTTTTTCACTGAAGTATGTGACCGGTCTGTCATCTTGGCTCAAGACCACTCCAATTGCAAATCCGCTAGCGTCACACCTGACCTGAAACGTCTTACTGAAATTTGGCAACACCAGAATTGGTTGTTCAATAATCCTCCTCTTCAACAGATTGAAACTTTTCTCTGCTTCCTCTGTCCAGTGAAAATATTTATGTCTTTTCTTCACCCTATCCATCATTGGTGCACTAATCCCACTGAAATTTCAGATGAATTTCCTGTAGAAACTAGCTAATCCATGGAAGCTTCTAACTTCAAATATACTCTTCGGCGATGGCCAATTCTTAATCACCTCCACTTTATCTGGATCCATTTTTAGCTTATCTACAGAGATAATGAACCCCAAATAAATGAGCTATGTCTTCATGAATGATGATTTCTTCATATTTATCAGCAACTTCTCTTGCTGTAATCTCTTCATCACTGTAGCCAAATGCTTCAAGTGCTCTGTATTTGTTCTACTGAAAATCAGTATATCGTCAATATATACAATGACGAATTTCCCTATAAACTCCTTCAAGACTTCTTTCATCAATCGCATGAAAGTACTAGGCGCATTTGTTAAGCCAAATGGCATAACAAGCCATTCATACAACCCTTCATTCATCTTGAATGCTGTCTTCCATTCATCACCTTCTCTCATACGAATTTGATGATATCCTCTTTTCAAATCAATCTTTGAAAAACAATTTGCTCCACCCAAGCAATCCATCAAATCATCCATCCTTGGCAAAGGAAATCTATATATGATGGTAATCTTGTTGATTGCCCTCGAGTCTGTGCAAATCCTCTAGCCTCCATCTTTCTTTGGGCTGAGCACTGTCGGAATAGCACATGGACTCAAGCTCTCTCTAACCAACCTTTTGTCCATTAAATCCTAGACCTGTCTCTTGACCTCTTCATTCTCCTGCGGTGTCAATCTGTACGTTGCTTTGTTTGATAAACTAGCTCCAGGTATAAGATCAATATGATGGCTTATACTTCTGATAGGTGGTAATGAACGAGGTAGTTCGTCTACTACTATATCAACAAACTCTTCCAGCAACTTCTGGATTTCCTCTGGTAAATCATCCACTCTTGTATTGGTTAAAAAAATTCTAGGATTCCTGACCACGATGAATTGTGTATATTCCTTCTTCTTAACCTCTTTAAGAAGTTCCTTCCCACTCATGAGAAGTATAGTGTTGCTCACCTCTGGTTTCACTTCTTTATCCGTAATCGACAACAACATGTGAGTTCTCCCATTCTTCTCCAGGGTGTATGTGTTCTTTCTCCCATCATGAATCACATTCCTGTCATATTTCCACGGTCTACCCAGCAATAGATGACAAACATCCNGCATCTTCAACTGGATGTCCCTTCCATTTGACCAAGTATTCAAAATACTCTTTCCTCTTGGTCTTCCTGCTGACCCTCTTATCAATTATACTTTCCATCTGTGGCTTTGCAGCTATAGTCATTTGTTTGGTCCACTGAACTTCTGTCTGTTCATTCTCTTCCCTTGCTTCTTCATCTTTGTAAGCATACAAATATGAGATGTTGAATATCGGTGAAATTCCGATCCCATCGGGTAATTCGATCTCATATGCATTTACCCCAAATTTCTTTACGATCTTGCATGGTCCAATCTTATTTATTTTCAGTTTGTTATATGTTCCCCTTGGGAACCTTTCTTTCCTCATATGTGCAAGAATCAGATCACCAACTTCAAACTGAAGTTCTCTCCTGTGTTGATCTGCTCTGCGTTTATACTCTTGGCTCGATTTTTGCAGTCGCTCCTTGACTTGGTTATGAAGCTCCTTCATCACTTCTGAAAAATCCTTTGCACTAGCACTCCTGAATTTAGTTTGTTCCGAATCTTTCAATTTAGAAACTCCTCTTGGATGCATTCCATACACAATTTGGAATGGACTCTGCCCTGTGCTTCTATTAAATGAATCATTGTAAGCAAATTCCACCTATGGCAGAATGTGATCCCACTGACTGTGGTGTTCAGTCACTAGGCTCCTTAGCAAATCTCCCAAGATCTTGTTTACAACTTTTTTTTGTCCATCCGTCTGAGAATGATACGCTAAGATAAAAGACAAACTTGTCCCCAAATTCTTCCATAAAGTCCTCCAGAAATGTCCCACGAACTTGGTGTCTCGATCTGAAACTATACTTCTTGGTAAGCCGTGAAGTCTGACAACTTCCTTGAAAAATAGGTTCGCAATATGAGTTGTTTCGCTGGTTTTCTAACATGGTATGAAATGTGCCATCTTTGAAAATCTATCTACCACCACAAAGATTGAATCAAATCCTCTTTGTGTCCTTGGCAACCCCAATATAAAATCCATGCTCACTACATCCCATGGCCTCTCTGGTATGGGTAATGGCTGGTATAAACCTGTGTTTGGAATTTTCCCTTTTGAGTGTTGACAAATTATGCATCTGTCCACAAATATTTTGACATCGGTCCTCATCCCCGACAAAAAATATGAGCCATTTAATTTCGAGAATGTTTTTTCATGACCGAAATGTCCGACCAATCCTCCACTGTGTTTTTCTTTTAGTAGATTCTCCCTCATGGAGCATTTTGGAATACATAACTGATTGCCCCTAAATAATAATCCATCTTGGATCATATATTCGGTCCATTGGCTTCTGTCCCTGAGAATTGGATTCTCAGACGCCTCATACGCTTCCCTAAAATCTGGGTCATCCTTGTACATTTCTTTGAGGTTATCAAAACCCAAAGTTTTGATTCTAAATTCCTACATTAGCAAACATTTCCTTCTCAAAGCATCAACAACTTTGTTAGTAGTTCCATAAATATGTTTAATTACAAAAGTAAATTTCTGCATGTATTCAACCCATTTTGCATGCTTTTGGTTCAACTTTTCTTGTTGAGTTACAAATTGTAAGGCATGATTATCACTGTACAAAAAAAAACTCTTTAGGAACCAAATAATGTCTCCATTTCTTCAACGCTTGTATGACTGCATAAAATTCCTTGTCATATGTTGAATATTTAATCTTTTCTTCATTCAGTTTTTCACTGAAGTATGTGACCGGTCTGTCATCTTGGCTCAAGACCACTCCAATTGCAAATCCGCTAGCGTCACACCTGACCTGAAACGTCTTACTGAAATTTGGCAACACCAGAATTGGTTGTTCAATAATCCTCCTCTTCAACAGATTGAAACTTTTCTCTGCTTCCTCTGTCCAGTGAAAATATTTATGTCTTTTCTTCACCCTATCCATCATTGGTGCACTAATCCCACTGAAATTTCAGATGAATT
The DNA here is from genome assembly GCA_000966675.3 of Picea glauca. Lineage (NCBI taxonomy): Eukaryota > Viridiplantae > Streptophyta > Pinopsida > Pinales > Pinaceae > Picea > Picea glauca. The sequence continues at coordinate 11,691 of JZKD02S1962468.1, forward strand.
TCCTGTAGAAACTAGCTAATCCATGGAAGCTTCTAACTTCAAATATACTCTTCAGCGATGGCCAATTCTTAATCACCTCCACTTTATCTGGATCCATTTTCAGCTTATCTACAGAGATAACGAACCCCAAATAAACGAGCTATGTCTTCATGAATGATGATTTCTTCATATTTATCAGCAACTTCTCTTGCTGTAATCTCTTCATCACTGTAGCCAAATGCTTCAAGTGCTCTGTTTTTGTTCTACTGAAAACAGAGCACTAGGCGAATTTCCCTATATATATCGTCAATATATATAATGACGAATTTCCCTATAAACTCCTTCAAGACTTCGTTCATCAATCTCATGAAAGTACTAGGCGCATTTGTTAAGCCAAATGGCATAACAAGCCATTCATACAACCCTTCATTCATCTTGAATGCTATCTTCCATTCATCACCTTCTCTCATACGAATTTGATGATATCCTCTTTTCAAATCAATCTTTGAAAAACAATTTGCTCCACCCAAGCAATCCATCAAATCATCCATCCTTGGCAAGGGAAATCTATATCTGATGGTAATCTTGTTGATTTCCCTTGAGTCTGTGAAAATCCTCTAGCCTCCATCTTTCTTTGGGCTGAGCACTGTCGGAATAGTACATGGACTCAAGCTCTCTCTAACCAACCTTTTGTCCATTAAATCCTAGACCTGTCTCTTGACCTCTTCATTCTCCTTCGGTGTCAATCTGTACGTTGCTTTGTTTGGTAAACTAGCTCCAGGTATAAGATCAATATGATGGCTTATACTTCTGATAGGTGGTAACGAACGAGGTAGTTCGTCTACTACTATATCAACAAACTCTTCCAGCAACTTCTGGATTTCCTCTGGTAAATCATCCACTCTTGTATTGGTTAAAACAATTCTAGGCTTCCTGACCAAGATGAATTGTGTATATTCCTTCTTCTTAACCTCTTTAAGAAGTTCCTTCCCACTCATGAGAAGTATAGTGTTGCTCACCTCTGGTTTCACTTCTTTATCCTTAATCGAAAACAACATGTGAGTTCTCCCATTCTTCTCCAGGGTGTATGTGTTCTTTCTCCCATCATGAATCACATTCCTGTCATATTTCCACGGTCTACCCAGCAATAGATGACAAACATCAATGGGAATGACATCACATAGTATTTCATCTTTATATCCTCCTATTTTAAATTCAACTAAACATTGTTTAGTGACATTTACCTGATGTCCTTTTTGTAGCCATGAAACTCTGTATGGGCTTGGATGTACGATAGTCTCCAGCTCCGGATTTTCTACCATCTCTGTAGAAACAAGATTGTCTGTGCTACCATTGTCCACAATGACTTTGCATACCATGTCTTTGGTCTTGCAAGTAGTCCGAAAAAGTCTATTCCTTTGGGTTGGGTTCTCTGTCTCCTTCTCTAGCGTTAAGAGAAATTTTCTCATCATCAAGGATCTTCCGCCCTCATCATCTTCTACCTCAACATTCCATCCTTAAGCTTCGGCAATGTGAGTTTCACCCACCTTCTTTCTTTTTCTCTGGGCATTCATAGGATTTATGTCCGTTTTTTCCACAGGTAAATCATTTTATTACTCCACCTTTGCCTCTTCCTCTTCCTCTGGTTCGAGGAAAAGTATTTTTATCATCATACTTTCCTCTCTATGAGCTTCCACCTCTCTCAGTTTGAGTTTGAGGTTTCTTCCACTCTTCTTTAGGTTTCTAATTCTTGTCCTGGGCAATTGTTTTGCCTCTGGATTGACTTCTGCCTCAGTCTCTTTGACCTTTCTTTCGGCTTAGCTTCTCTTCAACTTTCAGAGTCATCTGATAAGAATCCTCTATATTCCGAAGGGTCATCATGCTCATCTCGTTCTGTTTTTCATATCGCAAACCATTCATGTACTTGGAAACCTTTTCATCATCACTTTCCCGATGACCTGACCTAATGTTTAGTTTGTAGAATTCTTTAGTGTATTCTTTCACTAACATCAACTTCTGTCTCAATTTCTTCATTCTCTGAAATAGAGTAATTTGATAATCCTTGGGTATGAATTTGGCTTTCATTTTCACAACCATTCTATCCCAAATCTTGATTTTCTGCTTGCCTTTGCAGCGTCTATCAGCTTGTAGTTCATCCCACCATAATGCTGCATGCCCTTTAAGTCTTGTGACATCATGTTTGACTTTCCTGTCTTCCTCGTCATCCTCATAGTCAAAATACTTATCCAGAGCTCTAATCCAGTCTAGAAGCTCTTCAACATCCATGTTTCCTTCATATACTGGAATGTCCATTTTTTCTCTAGCACCTATCCTTGGAATATCCCTAAATAAGAGTTCTTCTGTTGCGTCTTCAGCTGCAACTTCTTCTCCATGTCTAGCTTCATTTTCACTATCAGCCTCACTGATATCTCTAGAGTCGACTGTGCACCTCTGTGATGTCTCATGGCATCAAGCCTGGAACGTAGTTCACGCATTTCCCTTTCCACTGCTGGATCATGCATTGGTCTATCTCTTCTTCTCGATGGCATGGATGAGAAATATTCTTCCTTCCTCTGCTATAGAAAACAAAGAAATGTTTCTGTGCTCTAATACCACAACTGATGCAGACCCTTGAACCCTCAGGCTGGAGTCCGCACAAGATCTTTCAACTTCGGCCCCTTAGAGTCTGACTACTCCTTTAATTCCTCTTGGGAAATTATTCACTCACCCTCTCTCAGAGTATAATTAACAGGCCCTTCTGAGTTATTTCCCCATGATCATTCACCGGCCATGAACTCCATGATCAACACCCAACTGACATTGGGAATTTTCTCTTTTCCTTTCGGGATATCGGATTTCATGATTTCACAAATTTTGAGGTCGAGCGCTTTACCTCTTCGATCTCTGAAACCCGAAATACCAAACACTGGACCCTTCTTACCACTGATTTCAGCTTTTCACTCTTCACAATTTTGGGAGTTGCGATGACGTGCAACTCTACCTCTCAACTCCCAGAGTCCCGAAACCCAAATTACCGAAATCTCGAAAAGTCCACCCTAAGTCCTGCCCCACTTCACGACTTCGAGATTTTCCATTTCACTATGTTTCGTCCCTTGTCATCAAGATTCTCGATATGCTGAATCCCAAAATACCAAAACACAAATGTTCCACTCCCAAGGAGATCAATGACTGTGGTTCTCCCCTTGATCCAACGGTTAGCGCGATTTCACGTATCGGGAGTTCGTAAGGATTATCCTCTAACTCTCTGTCTCTTATACCTTATGGTCCCCAAATCTCCGAAATGACGAAATGGTTTTCCTCTCCCGGGATTTTGCGAATCGGGAGTTCGAAACTCACGATTCCAAATTTCTGTCTCCTCAGGATCCCAGATCCCGAAATGCCAAAATGTCGAAAACACTCCTCTACACTTCTTCGTGTTTNAAGTATTTTTATCATCATACTTTCCTCTCTATGAGCTTCCACCTCTCTCAGTTTGAGTTTGAGGTTTCTTCCACTCTTCTTTAGGTTTCTAATTCTTGTCCTGGGCAATTGTTTTTCCTCTGGCTTGACTTCTGCCTCAGCCTCTTTGACCTTTCTTTCGGCTTAGCTTCTCTTCAACTTTCAGAGTCATCTGATAAGAATCCTCTATATTCCGAAGGGTCATCATGCTCATCTCGTTCTGTTTTTCATATCACAGACCATTCATGTACCTGGAAACCTTTTCATCATCACTTTCCCGATGACCTGACCTAATGTTTAGTTTGTAGAATTATTTAGTGTATTCTTTCACTAACATCAACTTCTGTCTCAAGTTCTGCATTCTCCGAAATAGAGTAATTTGATAATCCTTGGGTATGAATTTGGATTTCATTTTTGCAACCATTCTATCCCAACTCTTGATTTTCTGCTTGCCTTTGCAGCGTCTATCAACTTGTAGTTCATCCCACCATAATGCTGCATGCCCTTTAAGTCTTGTGACATCATGTTTGACTTTCCTATCTTCCTCGTCATCCTCATAGTCAAAATACTTATCCAGAGCTCTAATCCAGTCTAGAAGCTCTTCAATATCCATGTTTCCTTCATATACTGGAATGTCCATTTTTTCTCTAGCACCTATCCTTGCAATATCCCTAAATAGGATTTCTTATGTTGCGTCTTCAGCTGCAAATTCTTCTCCATGTCTAGCTTCATTTTCACTATCAGCCTCACTGATATCTCTAGATTCGACTGTGCGCCTCTGTGCTGTCTCATGGCATCAAGCCTGGAATGTAGTTCACACATTTCCCTTTCCACTGCTGGATCATGCATTGGTCTATCTCTTCTTCTCGATGGCATGGATGAGAAATATTCTTCCTTCCTCTGCTATAGAAAACAAATAAATGTTTTTGTGCTCTAATACCACAACTGATGCATACCCTTGAACCCTCAGGCTGGAGTCCGCACAAGATCTTTCAACTTCGGCCCCTTAGAGTCTGACTGACTCCTTTAATTCCTCTTGGGAAATTATTCACTCACCCTCTCTCAGAGTATAATTCACAGGCCCTTCTGAGTTATTTCCCCGTGATCATTCACCGGCCATGAACTCCATGATCAACACCCAACTGACATTGGGAATTTTCTCTTTTCATTTCAGGATATCGGATTTCATGATTTCACAAATTCTGATGTCGAGCGCTTTACCTCTTCGATCTCTGAAACCCGAAATACCAAACACTGTACCCTTCTTACCACTGATTTCAGCTTTTCACTCTTCGCAATTTTGGGAGTTGCAATGACGTGCAACTCTACCTCTCAACTCCCAGAGTCCCGAAACCCAAATTACCGAAATCTCGAAAAGTCCACCCTAAGTCCTGCCCCACTTCACGACTTCGAGATTTTCCATTTCACTATGTTTCGTCCCTTGTCATCAAGATTCTCGATATGCTGAATCCCAAAATACCAAAACACAAATGTTCCACTCCCAAGGAGATCAATGACTGTGGTTCTCCCCTTGATCCAACGGTTAGCGCGATTTCACGTATCGGGAGTTCGTAAGGATTATCCTCTAACTCTCTGTCTCTTATACCTTATGGTCCCCAAATCTCCGAAATGACGAAATGGTTTTCCTCTCCCGGGATTTTGCGAATCGGGAGTTCGAAACTCACGATTCCAAATTTCTGTCTCCTCAGGATCCCAGATCCCGAAATGCCAAAATGTCGAAAACACTCCTCTACACTTCTTCGTGTTTTGTGATTTCGGTACTTCTGATGTGGAGTGTTCTTCCCCTTGTCAATGGAAATGCCAAAAATCTGATTCTCGAAAGGTCGACAAATATCCTACCGCAACTTTTGATTTCGGAATTTCCTCCCTGCTGAGTCCCGATCACTCATCCTCAAAACTTCTGAAACCCCAAACTCCGAAGTTCCAAAAACCCAAACTTGTCACTCTTTTCCTTCACACAAAAACTCTTTTCGCATTTTTGGAACTTGATCAACCAAGGTTTTGGCTTACACTCCGGACTCCCGAACTCTGAATTCCTAAAATGATCTAATGACCTGAACAGATCCCGATCGATGGTCCACGTTGACTCTACCTTTCGAAGGTGGATCTGTCCGACACTTAACTCCCAAGCAAATTCCCTGGATCCTACGGTCCTCGCTATTTCGGGAGTTCTCCTCAAATAATTCTGACTGTTCAATCTCCTCCTCAAAGAACCTCTGCTCAAATCAAACCTGCGATGCTCCTCTGGGATTTAACCTTTGCACAACTACTTGTGCTTCCTGCTTTCTCTTAAGCGATTCCAAGGCCCTAACCCTTCTAATATTTCTTCGCAAACTCCAGGTCTTCAAGAAGAATCCTGCACACACTCCTTGCGACAATCCTTCAAATACTTCTGTGTATTTGAATTCTCGACTCTATGTACTTTCTCTGCAATAGTAGTCCTTCTATTTCTCAACCTTAGTTAATAAGTTTCGAGGTCTCGAATAGCCTACGCACACCTTGCATGGCTTCCATGCTTGTCTTGCACTACAACTGAAATGAGAACAACGTTATCCCTCTTGATCTTTCAGAGATAAACTCTGAACCCTGTCAACGCACTCCTTGCGAACGTTTCAGTGCACTCCTTGCAGGAACTCTTACTCAAGAAGAGAAAAAATTGAAACTCATTCCCTTACTCTCTCAGACTTCAAACACTTAACATGAAATCATACATACATAGAATAACAACAAATGCACAACAGAAAGAGTAAAACAACCATAAGCATAGCATTCAACATGTATACACAGAAAGCATTATAACACCATGAGTCTAAATCAAAGCTTCATATATTAATTTCAGAACTTCTGTACATGGGTTCTTCTATTCAACTCTCTTCTTCTTCTCTATGCTAATGTCCTTAATCATACAATCTCTGATTGATACAATGATAGAAAGAATGAGGGTGTCTATATTCGTTTTCCCTCCAACTCCTAAAACTGTCTAATCTAGAATTTTTTTAAATCTACCTACTTTTATTAACTGGGAATAAATGCCTCTACATCCTATAGATGAGAGCGGATCACTCAAGATCTGTTTACAATATGGAAGCACGCCTTCTTAACTATTTCATTAATGTCTGCACATGCAAACTTTCAAAAACATTTCAAACATTTTCAACATGTGCCAAAAATGTGATGGCATTCATCCCAACTGTCTTCCGCCTTCGCACTTGCTTGTTGTTGTGATGCTCCTACATCAGAATAGGTCATGGTTCATTCAAAGGAAGAGGATAGTGGGCTATAAAGAGTAAGTTTTTAGCACAAAAGGAAGAGACTAGAAGCTCACGTAAAAAAAACAATATTCACGAGGTACTGATTCTTCTCGAGGAAGAGGATCTTACTCTAAAGGTAGAGGTAGAGGATTTTTTGGAAAATGTTTTAGTTGCAATAAATATGCTAGTCATAGATCACATGAGTGTCTAGAAAACCCTTAAGAAAGTCAAGGGAGTGCACATATTTCTCAGGAAGAAGAAGAAACATAGGAGTCACCTACATATGAGAATGTACTAGAGGTTGGAGAGTCTTTGTTGATAAAGAGAGTTTTGTTGAATCCAACAAAAGAGATCAAAGAACCAACACAAAGGAAAACCATAGTCAAGACTATATGCAAGGAAAAACGTAAGTGTTGTAAGGTTATAATTGATAGTGATAGTACTAACAATTTAGTGTTCACAGAGATGGTTGATAAATTGGCACTGAAGAAGATCATACACCCTACTCCATACAAGGTGTCTTGGATACAGAAAATACATCATATTTTGGTTAATGAACAATTTGAAGTGGAATTCCAAATTGACAACTACAAGGACAAAGCACTGTGTGACATCATCTAATGTCCCTTTCCAAATAATAGCTCTAGGAGGTTGACATAATAGCCTAAGTGATTAGCGTAGGTTATAGTCACTAGAGAAAAGGGATGTCATCAAAGAGGGAAAATAATATTTTTAAAAGGTGACATTGAGTAATTGGGTAACAAGGTGTTTTAAGTGACTTCAAGTTAATAAAGTCACTTTACTTTATTAAAAGAGTAAAAGGGTCGAAAAAACGGTCAACGAGGAAACAAAAGGAGAATGTGGGCACCCTCTCTCATATGAAATCGTTATTGTTATCCTGATTTCCTGGGTACAACTAAGGAGATGATGTCTTGAGGCCCTCATGTTACAGACATGGAGTACCGAGAGACAGATGGTTGACAACTTCCACTTGCACAGGCAGAGGCCCACCTCACCACCACAGATCTCATATTCATCATGATGGTATTCACCACACCATATTGTTTTAAGAAGACAATGGGTCTTGCTCCATGAGGTACAAGCTAGGTATTATGGTGAATTCCATTTCAATATTTGGGACATTTGAGTCTGTTGCATTTAAAATCTGATTTGATTATGTAACGTCTACTTGGAATTTATTATCTTTTCCCTGTTTCACTTTGGTGGTTGGAATTGTGCCCTAGTAAGTGGTCACCCTTAGGGATGGGTTTTCTATTGGGAGGTCCCCTTGAAAAGTCATCCTATCATTCCCAATCATACTTACCACTTTCCACACTTCACCCCCTCACCTCCTTATCAATTTGGATTTTGGGGTGTACTGGCCCAAGAAGGGATTGTCCCTCATTTCATGGGAAGAATGGGTTGACGGCCCAGATGGAATGTAGTGGGAAAAGGATAAAATCCTAATCATATCTTTCCATATGATCACCCAAAAAGGTCTTGAGAATAATTAAATGTTTCTACTAAAAATTCAAATACCTGTAAAAGTAAACACACACGTATATTAATGTCCCACTTGTTGAGGGATCTACACAAGTGTGTTACAATCTAGACTTTACCCCCATGGCACTATGTGTACCTCTCCCATCAGGTGACATTTTGGTACTTCCCCCCANATGACGTGCAACTCTACCTCTCAACTCCCAGAGTCCCGAAACCCAAATTACCGAAATCTCGAAAAGTCCACCCTAAGTCCTGCCCCACTTCACGACTTCGAGATTTTCCATTTCACTATGTTTCGTCCCTTGTCATCAAGATTCTCGATATGCTGAATCCCAAAATACCAAAACACAAATGTTCCACTCCCAAGGAGATCAATGACTGTGGTTCTCCCCTTGATCCAACGGTTAGCGCGATTTCACGTATCGGGAGTTCGTAAGGATTATCCTCTAACTCTCTGTCTCTTATACCTTATGGTCCCCAAATCTCCGAAATGACGAAATGGTTTTCCTCTCCCGGGATTTTGCGAATCGGGAGTTCGAAACTCACGATTCCAAATTTCTGTCTCCTCAGGATCCCAGATCCCGAAATGCCAAAATGTCGAAAACACTCCTCTACACTTCTTCGTGTTTCGTGATTTCGGTACTTCTGATGTGGAGTGTTCTTCCCCTTGTCAATGGAAATGCCAAAAATCCGATTCTCGAAAGGCCGACAAATATCCTACCGCAACTTTTGATTTCGGAATTTCCTCCCTGCTGAGTCCCGATCACTCATCCTCAGGAATTTCGAAACCCCAAACTCCGAAGTTCCAAAAACCCGAACTTGTCACTCTTTTCCTTCACACAAAAACTCTTTTCACATTTTTGGAACTTGATCAACCAAGGTTTTGGCTTACACTCCAGACTCCCGAACTCTGGATTCCTGAAATGATCTGATGACCTGAACAGATCCCGATCAACGGTCCACGTTGACTCTACCTTTCGAAGGTGGATCTGTCCGACACTTAACTCCCAAGCAAATTCCATGGATCCTACGGTCCTCGCTATTTCGGGAGTTCTACTCAAATAATTCTGACTGTTCAATCTCCTCCTCAAAGAACCTCTGCTCAAATCAAACCTGCGATGCTCGTCTGGGATTTAACCTTTGCACAACTACTTGTGCTTCCTGCTTTCTCTTAAGCGATTCCAAGGCCCTAACCCTTCTAAGATTTCTTCGCAAACTCCAGGTCTTCAAGAAGACTCCTGCACACACTCCTTGCGACAATCCTTCAAATACTTCTGTGTATTTGAATTCTCGACTCTGTGTACTTTCTCTGCAATAGTAGTCCTTCGATTTCTCAACCTTAGTTAATAAGTTTCGAGGTCCCGACTAGCCTACGCACACCTTGCACGGCTTCCATGCTTGTCTTGCACTACAACTGAAATGAGAACAACGTTATCCCTCTTGATCTTTCAGAGATAAACTCTGAACCCTGTCAATGCACTCCTTGCGAACGTTTCACTGCACTCCTTACAGGAACTCTTACTCACGAAGAGAAAAAATTGAAACTCATTCCCTTACTCTCTCAGACTTCAAACACTTAACATGAAATCATACATACATAGAATAACAACAAATGCACAACAAAAAGAGTAAAACAACCATAAGCATAGCATTCAACATGTATACACAGAAAGCATTATAACACCATGAGTCTGAATCAAAGCTTCATATATTAATTTCAGAACTTCTGTACATGGGTTCTTCTATTCAACTCTCTGCTTCTTCTCTATGCTAATGTCCTTAATCATACAATCTCTGATTGATACAATGATAGAAATAATGAGGGTGTCTATATTCGTTTTCCCTCCAACTCCTAAAACTGTCTAATCTAGAATTTTTTTAAATCTACCTACTTTTATTAACTGGGACTAAATGCCTCTACATCCTATAGATGAGAACGAATCACTCAAGATCTGTTTACAATATGGAAGCATGCCTTCTTAACTATTTCATTAATGTCTGCACATCCAAACTTTCAAAAACATTTCAAACATTTTCAACATGTGCCAAAAATGTGATGGCATTCATCCCAATTGTCTTCCGCCTTCGCACTCGCTTGTTGTTGTGATGCTCCTACATCAGAATAGGTCATGGTTCATTCAAAGGAAGAGGACAGTGGGCTATAAAGAGTAAGTTTTTAGCACAAAAGGAAGAGACTAGAAGCTCACGTAAAAAAAACAATATTCATGAGGTACTGATTCTTCTCGAGGAAGAGGATCTTACTCTAAAGGTAGAGGTAGAGGATTTTTTGGAAAATGTTTTAGTTGCAATAAATATGCTAGTCATAGATCACATGAGTGTCTAGAAAACCCTTAAGAAAGTCAAGGGAGTGCACATATTTCTCAGGAAGAAGAAGAAACATAGGAGTCACCTACATATGAGAATGTACTAGAGGTTGGAGAGTCTTTGTTGATAAAGAGAGTTTTGTTGAATCCAACAAAAGAGATCAAAGAACCAACACAAAGGAAAACCATAGTCAAGACTATATGCAAGGAAAAACGTAAGTGTTGTAAGGTTATAATTGATAGTGATAGTACTAACAATTTAGTGTTCACAGAGATGGTTGATAAATTGGCACTGAAGAAGATCATACACCCTACTCCATACAAGGTGTCTTGGATACAGAAAATACATCATATTTTGGTTAATGAACAATTTGAAGTGGAATTCCAAATTGACAACTACAAGGACAAAGCACTGTGTGACATCATCTAATGTCCCTTTCCAAATAATAGCTCTAGGAGGTTGACATAATAGCCTAAGTGATTAGCGTAGGTTATAGTCACTAGAGAAAAGGGATGTCATCAAAGAGGGAAAATAATATTTTTAAAAGGTGACATTGAGTAATTGGGTAACAAGGTGTTTTAAGTGACTTCAAGTTAATAAAGTCACTTTACTTTATTAAAAGAGTAAAAGGGTCGAAAAAACGGTCAACGAGGAAACAAAAGGAGAATGTGGGCACCCTCTCTCATATGAAATCGTTATTGTTATCCTGATTTCCTGGGTACAACTAAGGAGATGATGTCTTGAGGCCCTCATGTTACAGACATGGAGTACCGAGAGACAGATGGTTGACAACTTCCACTTGCACAGGCAGAGGCCCACCTCACCACCACAGATCTCATATTCATCATGATGGTATTCACCACACCATATTGTTTTAAGAAGACAATGGGTCTTGCTCCATGAGGTACAAGCTAGGTATTATGGTGAATTCCATTTCAATATTTGGGACATTTGAGTCTGTTGCATTTAAAATCTGATTTGATTATGTAACGTCTACTTGGAATTTATTATCTTTTCCCTGTTTCACTTTGGTGGTTGGAATTGTGCCCTAGTAAGTGGTCACCCTTAGGGATGGGTTTTCTATTGGGAGGTCCCCTTGAAAAGTCATCCTATCATTCCCAATCATACTTACCACTTTCCACACTTCACCCCCTCACCTCCTTATCAATTTGGATTTTGGGGTGTACTGGCCCAAGAAGGGATTGTCCCTCATTTCATGGGAAGAATGGGTTGACGGCCCAGATGGAATGTAGTGGGAAAAGGATAAAATCCTAATCATATCTTTCCATATGATCACCCAAAAAGGTCTTGAGAATAATTAAATGTTTCTACTAAAAATTCAAATACCTGTAAAAGTAAACACACACGTATATTAATGTCCCACTTGTTGAGGGATCTACACAAGTGTGTTACAATCTAGACTTTACCCCCATGGCACTATGTGTACCTCTCCCATCAGGTGACATTTTGGTACTTCCCCCCAAGATATATGTTAGTACCCCATAGGGAGTACCCGGTTATTTTGGACCTTAATTAATTAAATGTCATTAAATGGGATTGGAAAAAGGATGCTTTGAAAATGAAGATACAACACACCCTCTACAAAGGTACCCATAAATGAGACACTATGATCCCTTGTATGTCATGAAACCCATTCCCAAAAGTTTTTCCCCCATCCACTTCATCTTCTCCACATGGCTTAGAGGGGGGTCCACCTACGAAACACTTCTTGACTTAGGGAATGATTCACTCAATAGGTCACTTTGTCAACCCTCCCATACCTAAACTTGACAAGTTGCATAGGGTATTTGAGCACTTGTTTAATTTGATGAGGTGGTTTTTGATGCACATGCTTAGGTGAATCATTTATTGATTTGATTTACTTATCATGATACGTTTGACTTGATATCCTTGGAGGGCGTATTCATTGTCTTTGCATGACCTTTCTTGGTGGACAATTTTGTAAGAACAAGCCTAGCTTGGGATTCCTTGGGGAATGAAGCCCATAGATCGGATGCCATGGTACGCACACTGGATGATGATGGTATCTTTTGGAGGATTGAGAGACAATTTGGATGACATCACCTAGCCCCATATAAGCCCAAAGTTTTACTTTTGGAGGTCAAAACATCACATAGAGAGGGATTGACATCACCCTAGGGATAGGGCTTGGAGTGGTGGTATGGTTGAATTGACACTTGTCACTTTTCGATGGAGAGAGGCCTTGGATTGATGGAGGAGAACCTAGCACATGAGAGGGAGGATTTTGGAGGCCCAACATTTCACCTCCAAGCTTAAACTATTTGTTAGAAGTTCCAAAATGTCACCCTAGAGAAGGTTGACTCCATCTTTAGGGTTTCTTATGTGCAACTTTTTAGTTAAATTTGAATTTAATATTGTAAAGAGGAAAAATAAAGGGAAATGTCTCCCTTATTTTTTGTTTTACCCTAAATTAAGTGGACAAATAATTTTTAGGAGATTTGTATAAATAAGAATCATTTCTATTTTCATTTTCATCATAGCTCTCCCATTTGGAGAAGGATACTTGGCTGAAATTTTCTCCCTCTTTGGGAAAATTGGATATCTCTCTCTCATGCAAATGTATTTTGGTGATTTCTCTTGGTGTATTGTGGAGCTAAGGTGATGCACACCTCTTGTAGGCTTACTCTCTTTCTTTTTGGTGGAATTTACTTGGTAAACTAGGGTTTGATCTTGCATCTTGTGGAATTGGTAAGGAAATTTCTGCATTTATTGGTGTTTTCTTCTTGTTCCATGTTATTGTTGTTTGAAACCCTAGGAGGAGTATAAGTACATACACCCTCCATCAAGCTTCATTTTATTTCTAGTTGATAAGTCAATTTTGGACAAGATTGCTAGGAGGAGTACAAGGGTGTACACCCTCCTAGATTTACCTAAGTTTGATTTGCATGCCCTAGGGAGTAAAAGGTCTTAGACCCCTAGGGATATTGTGGATCTAACTCCTACATCCAAGATTCCATTTACCCAATATTTTAAAAGTCTCTAATAACATAGTTACCAACTTAACGAGAACTCTACAGAGTTCTCGTTTTTTGGGGGGTTAAGTTTTTTACCTCATTTTTAAAAATGGTGCTACCGATAGCACCCCCCTCCATTTTTAGGTGGATTTTTGATATTTTAAATTTTCTGATACATAAGATTTTCACTTTGTTTTTTTAAATGCTCGTTTTTTCATTTATTT
>JZKD02S1962468.1:25458-40663 GCA_000966675.3 Picea glauca
CGGTAGCTATAAAAAAGGCAACCTTTGATCATTTCAAATGCTTCTACAAGGAACAAGAGACACCAAACATGGTTGAGAAATTCAAGATTGCAGGTATTTTCCCAAAGATATTCAAAGAGGAGGACTCATTTAGCCTCGCACAACTAGTTACTATGGAGGAATTAAAATTAGTTCTATTCAAGTTCAAAAATGCCAAGAGCCCAGGCCCGGATGGTTGGACCTCTGGATTTCACTAATTTCTTTGATTTTGTGGGCTAGGATCTTCTTGATATGGTGGAAGAAACGAGAAGGTTGGGATCGGTGGGGGGCAACCTAAATTCAACCTTCTTGGCATTAATTCCGAAGGCACAAAATCCCAATACCTTTGATAATTTCCGGGCGATTTCTTTATGTAATTTATGTTATAAATTAATTTCCAAGATTATATCCAATTGGATCAAACCATACCTATCAAGCACTCTCTCTAAAGAGAAGTTTGGCTTTCTCCATGGGAGGAGAATCGAAGAAGCTATTAGAACAGTACATGAAAGTTTACATAGTATTAAAAAAAAGAAATTAAGTGCACTGGTATTAAAACTGGATTTAAGGAAGGCCTATGACTGTGTAGATTGGGAATTTCTAAGACTCACTCTGATTTCAACGAGATGTAGAACTCAACTGACCAAATGGATAATGGCTTGTGTTTCTTCACCTACCTTTGTTGTGTTAATTAATGAAGAAGAGACATATTTCTTTAAAAATGGTAGGGGGTTGCGACAAAGATGTCCTCTGTCACCCCTACTATTTCTCCTCGTTATGGAAGGGCTCATTCTACTGTTGAAATCTTCTCAGGGAGAAGGTAAAACTTCAAGTATAAAAGTTTCCAGTCTTTATAAGATTCTACATGTTTTATTTGTCAATGATATTATTATTTTGACGAGGGCAGACTTAAAGGAGTGGTGGGAAACAAAAAAAATCATTTTTTTTTTTCTGCAAAGCATCTGGACTAATGGTTAATTAGTCCAAATCTATAGTTCTTCATGCAGGAATGTCGAGTAATGATCTTACTCCCTAAAAAATTCTCGTCCCCTATTCTTTTATGGAATTGTCTGCGGGGTTTAAGTATTTGGTCTATTGGTTAAAGTTTGGATCCTACAAAGTTGAAGATTGGGATTGACTCCTAACCAAAGTTATGAAGAGGATAGAGGTATGGTGCAATATATGGATTTCATTGGGGGGTAGATATACTCTAGTGAAATCATTTTTAGAAGACCAACCAGTGTATTGGATGTCATTGGAAGCCATTCCTTGATCCGTTTTAAATCAAAATTGGAAATTGATGTTCAATTTTTTGTAGAATGGAAGAAAATATTCTCAGAAAATCCATTTATGTAGATGGGATCTACTATCAATACCCAAAAAATCAGGGGGATGGGGGATTAGAAACTTGGCCTTATTCAATACGACACTCAACGCAAACTCATTGTGGAGGGTCTTGACTCAACAGGGGATATGACATAAACTCTTAAGAGATAAGTACATGAAACTTTTTACGGTTATTGATTGGGTAAGGCTGACTAATCATAAAGTGTATGCGACATCGAGGATGTGGAACATCATGGTACATTAAGTACATGTAATTCTTCATTGGTTGAGTTGGACACGAGGGAAAGGTAGTAGCATTTATCCAGGAATAGATCAAATAATTGGCTTAGGACAAAAGGCCATCCTATCCGAGCAGATGAAAACAGTCCTCTCCCAAAAATGGATTTTTACCCTGAATCTGGCATCAGTCTATCAAGACTCGATTACCTTATATGAGAAATGGATTAGTGGAAAGGATATGGGATCTCGGGTAATATAGAATCAGAATGGAATCAATACTGTAAAAACTTAAATGAGGTAGGGGTTTCTCTTAGTGAGAAGGAGGACACTCTAATCTGGACAGGAGGGGATTCCTTGGGTAGAATGACGGTAAAAAATATTTATGCAGCTCTTGATTCTACCTTTGAGTGGCCACAAGTGAAGGGGTGGAAATACAAATTATGGAATGTGGAAATTCAATTGAAGAAAAAACATTTTATCTAGATGGCTGTCGAAAACAAAATACTAGCGCGACAAGTATTGTAGGGTAAAGGTTGGCAAGGTCCTAGGTGGTGCCCCTTATTCAAGACATAAAATGAAGACGTGGATCATCTCTTTGTTCACTGCCAATTTACTCAGACAATCTGGGAAAATTTAGCTATCGGTTTCAACAAAAAATTTCACTGGAATGGACAATCACTTTGTCATTGCTTTGAGACCTTGATGAGAGACAAAGACTGCCCAATTATACTAGCTTCCCATCTTTTTTGTAACATTTGGGCCAAAAGAAACTAAGTTTTATTCAAGGATAAAACCCTTTACTGGATGGCTATCATTATTAAAACTTTTAGGATATTTTTTCCTGGTAACAACCCAAAAATAAAAAGTGTTATTAAAAGGAGCCCGGTGATACAAGTTACTGATCATATAGTTTCATTCTTCGATGGCGAATCTATTTAAAAGGGTTTGAACTATGGGGTTGGGGGAGTCTTCAAATTTTCTGCTCAAAAGGTATGTAGATGGCACATAAATGGAGGCAGTGGCACAAATTCAAAAGTTGAATTATTGGGGGCATGGGTGACATTAATCTTGGCAAAATTGTGGAATATTACAAAGCTAAAAATATTTGGTGACTCAAAGGTTATTATTGATTGGCTCAACAACACTTTTATTTTAAATGCCAGAGATTTAGAAGGTTGGAAACGCGGAACCAAGGAATTGTCTTCGCAGTTTCAAGAAATCAGTTATATACACATCTACAGGGAGCACAACAAGGAAGAAAATCACCTCTCAAAACAAGCACTGCTCGGGTCTACAAGCAGACTAACTTATTACTTTATGGAAAATGGGAAGGATGAACCGCCGACTCATATAAATCTCTTTTAATGGTGGCATCTCTTTTGGGTAGGCCTTAGTATACTGGATATTTGGGAGTTTTGTTTATGTTTATGTGAAGAACAAAACTATATTTTTCTTTTTGAATATTGTGAATATTGTTGTATGATCCAATATCCTTTTTTTGTGATGGATTAGTAATCATCATCATACTGGATTAGCTCAGTTGGGTCAATGAATCATAGAGAATTTTTGGATGAGGACAGTTATATCTATCCTTAGTAGTGACTAGTTATGATTTGTACTGAACTGTGGGAAGACCATTGACATGGTTTTGATGATGTAAATGAAATTATAAACTTAATATAATTTCGAGCAAATTTTCATTGGAAAAAAAAAGTTTAATTAGTGAAAAAGTAATAGAAGTCTATTACAATCCCTAAGTGTATAGGGAAACATTATTATGTATTAACATTTTCGTCATCCATCTCCATTTAACTTAAAAAAAATAGAATAGATGAACAAACACAAATGTATATACATAAACAAATTTAAAAAAAAACGCATTGAGGAATTAGTCAAATGTAAAAAATTATGAAGGTTATTGAGTTAAAATATTCACATATTCCAAAATAAATTAATGATATTAGGTGAATAAATTAATAATATTAGTGTGAAGGAATTTTTGTTAGAGTTTAAAATTATTATGATGCGTCAGATCTCAAAAGCCTCCTATGCTTAGCCCTGAGCAGAAAGAGGGACTATAAAGTTTATTTTATCATCAACCTACACCACCCAATTTTGTGATTTTGATCTAAATAATACCAACTATTATTGAGTTGCATCATTTCTCCTTTTCTTCTCAAAATTGTATATTAGATGTGAGATACCATACATGGGATATAGCCCCGAGTAGAAAGAGGGACTACAAAGTTTATTTTATCATCAACCTACACCACCTAATTTTGTGATTTTGATCTAAATAATACTAACTATTATTGAGTTGCATCATTTCTCCTTTTCTTTTCAAAATTGTATATTAGATGTGAGATACCATACATGGGTTATCTCAAGGATGCATGGGAAGTTTTATATTAGGGATAACCAGTTTTTTATTCGGAAAAAATAATTGTTCTTCTAATAATTTTTTTCAATATAAAATTTGTTGTCCTTGTTATGTTTATACATATGTGATTCATTTATTATACTTGTATAGGTAGTGCATACTGTAATTGCTTATGAGTTAATTTTCTTTGACTTGTAATTATTTGTTTGTGATTGCATACAAATTCTAAAGTTTTTAATTTTTTTTATTAATTTTAATATTTTAAAAATAAAAAAATTATTTTTAATTTTATAGAATTTGAAATTCTTAATTTTCTATTGGTTTAACATAATGATATGACTATTTTTATTTGGTTTTAATAGACATTGTCACATTATGATATTTAATTAAAAAAATCTCACAAAGTGCCACCTAGTCATTACTTTAATGAGTCATTTAATGTGATCATTATTGAGGTGAGAGAGATCATTATTTTAATCCATTCTTGATGGAAGATATATCATTATTTTAGTTCATTCTTGATGTAAGTGATATCATTATTTTAGTCGATTTGTGCCTTTATTACTTCAATGATTTGATATTACTTGTCATTTAATGTGATCATTCTTCATTCTTGTTGTAAGAGATATCATTTTTTAATTCATTTGTGCTCCATTTTGAAAAGTCTTTTATGTTAATTTTAAGTGAACTTTAAATTTAATATAATAACATTATAATTAATCATAAATAAACAATATTATTATTGTGATTTGTTACTTAAAAGTTTTTTTCTAGCTAAGTCATACTTTGAAGTGTTATGGATAGGAGTAGTATGCCACATGAATATTTAATAAAACCTAGATTGCACAATTCTACTTCAACTTTTAAAAACATAGATTAGGGTCTATCACTTATCTTTTACTTTTAGACTATGCATAAATAATACATTATTACAAGTTTATGTTCCACAATTATTTTACCTTTCACTTATAGCAATTAATTTGTAAGTTAATTTTGTTCCTTTTTTTCAATTTTTTCATAAAAGATAATTAGTTAACAACTTTGCTTCTTATTCTACTTGTTTATATTTATTTTGGTTCAACATCACTATGTTGGTGTTAATTCATTACATTGTACTTGATTTATTTAGTGTTCATTAAATGTTGTACTAAATCCCATGATAAATATTTCTAATGGTTTATCAAATATCTATAAACCAAATATCTAGAAGACTATTAAAAAAAAACTTCTTTGTCTAAATGTTATTTATTGTTTGGTAGTAGAGGTTAAGAAAGTATATAAACTCAATAAGAGACTTAATTATCAATACTCATAATTGTAATTGTAATCAACATATGTTATGGAAGATATTTTTAAATATATATTTTCTTAAATTATATCTAAAAAGTAAAACATGTCATATAGGTTACATCTACAAGAAGATTGAAGGAGTTAAATATATTAAGAGGGGAAATTATAAAATTCAATACTTATCTTGAAGTGTAAATACCTCAAAAATCCTTAACTCTTAATGTTTGACAATATTTTTGTGAGAATATTCAAATTTCTTGGAATTTTATATAGTTTTTAGAAAATTTTAATGTTTTTCTTATAAAACAATTTTAGCCTATAGAAATAAGGTGAATGGTTTTTGGAAAAAAAAATAAAAATTAGTGAATAGTTAAAAAAAAATGGAAAATTAGCCAAATGGAAAAATTTAGCCCCTAAAATTTTGCCTGTAAATGTACATTATGAGCAATATGCTAATTTTCCAATTAAAATTTTAAGCAAAAGATATTTCTATTGTATTTATTCTCCAAACAATACATTATACTATATTTTGTTATGAAAGTTTTTGAATTGAAAGATTAATTTTTGTTTCTTTGATTTTAAATTATCAAATTGTCTTTTTTTCATGCAATCCAAAATAAATTATTGACTAAGGAGTAAAGAGATTGTTGTTTGAATTTTGAGATTACAATGAAACTACACTATGAGCGAGGCACACACCTTTTTTTGTGATTGTGTCTTTTATAACCTCTCTTGACAACCTCAATTTTGTGCATTACAAAATTAGTTAGCACATTTTCCATATCAATGCAATGATTTGTGAGAAAAGATAACCTAGAGAGCATCCAAACATAGAATTATGGTAAGGAAGAGAGGAACTTATCAAAGTAGTACCATGCATGGATGAAAGATAGCTCACTCTTTAAAAATTGTCAATTATGATCATATGTGTTTCATAATTATGATCATATGTGTTTCATTGTTATGAAGTTTCTTAAAAAATAGGAATAAAGAATGCTTATATAACAATTTTGGAAATTTTCATTCATTCCTTTTATCTAAGCCAAATTGGATGTCAAGTTGTAGAATTCCTATTCTTAACAAAGATTGTGATTATAAACTTTAGATCCTATATTTATTCAATTAATATAACCATTTTTAAAAAAATAAAAAATAAAAATGTATGATATGCAAAAGTCAATTTTTTTATTATTAAATCATAATAACAAATTGATAAAAATGTATATGATGAAAAAAACTACAATTTTAGAAAGAATTATAATTATGAAAATGTGAATGATCAGAACCTTTTAGATCAATTATGGCCCTAATTAATCTTCTAAAAGGTGTAGATGAAATGCAACCCATTGCAAAATATTTGAAAAACTATAATTAACCGTGATTAATAATTTAACAATTCTATACTACCTATGTTATTAAAAGAGTTTTATAATATAAGTGTGTAAAATTGCATGAGATTTCCTATGTTTATTTAAAGTATTTGATATTTTGTATAATTAAGTGTTTAATATATTCTATGCAGTTTTCAAATTCTATTTTTGCATTTTTTGATATTTTATAGATATGATATTTACAGTTTCATAATTTTTTTTTGTATTTTTGAGATCCAATTTAGCATTTTTAGAATCTTATTTTGCACTTTTAGAATCCAATTTTTTTATTTTTGTAATTTATTTTTACCACTTCTAAACAAATCTGTACTATCTATATTATTAAAAGAGTTTTACAATATATATGTGTAAAATTGTATGATATTTCCTACACTTATTTAAAGCATTTGATATTTTGTATAATTAAGTGTTTAATATATTCTATACATATTTTAAAATCCATTTTTTTATTTTCATATTTTACAAATTTAATATTCACAATTTCATAATCAATTTTTTCATTTTTGAGATCTGATTTTATATTTTTAGAAATATATTTTACAATTTTAGAATCCAAATTTTTATTTTTAGAATTTATTTTTATCACTTTTAGAATTGAAACTTGCATTTTGAAAGCATAAATTTTAAAGTATATGCAAAGGACTTAGAGTGAAAAAAATGAAAACTTAATGAAATGAGTGTTTAAGGTTATCCAACTCTTTTCTACCAGTCCTTATACTTTTATCATCCTCACCATCCATATTGATACCTCAATTGCTCAATGGGGATGGAGCAACAACAATGGAATAAAGGAAAATTGTAGGGCCAAATTTCACCATTTGGTTAATTTTCCATCTCTTTTTCTAAAACTGATTCATCATTTTTTTTTTTTCAAAAATGATTTACCCAAATTTTTAGAATAAAATTATTTTTCTTAAAAATTTGACCAAATTTCATTTAAACTTATATAAAATCCTTATAAATTTAAATATTTTTATAAAAATATCACCAAACATTTTATGATTTCATTTTAATAATATATAATATTCTTCAAGATTTCTACACTTTAAAATATATATGGATTCTTAACATTTTCCTTATATAAAATTGAAAATGAAATGTAAAAATTTACACTACTTTTCTCTCCAGAAAAAAAAAATATTTACATCTTAAAAAATATGCATTTTCATTTATAAAAAAAAAAATAATAAATTTATTGAAGCATATCATTTCAACATCTATGTGCTTTGATTTCATAACTATAAACTGAATGTATATTTTTGAACACAGTAACTCACCTCGCAAACATGAATCTTGTCTCTATTGTATAGAAATCCTCGATAGGAAATGTAAATAAGAATTGTTACAAAAGGATTACAAAAAGAAGATGATCGGTATGCTATCTTCTTTCATTTTAAATAAACTATGGATTTTATGGAATGATAAATTTGAATTATATTGTGAATTCTACTATTTATTTTATATTTTTTAACAATTACTTAATTATTTAGTTAATAATAAGAATTTGATTTGTAAAATTGTGGAAGAAAAATTGTGTGTACAACATTTTTAAATAAAAGAGTATTTAATTTACATATGGTATCACAACATATCTAAGTAATTATATAGAATAAATATGATATATTTATGTAAATATCTCTTCTTAAAAATAAATATCTCTTCCTAAAAATAAGGTGAAGATAAAATTATGATTTTTCAAAATTTCACCTAATAAAATACTCAATTAATTTTAGATACAACTTAAAACCATAAATTCAACTATGTTTTCATGGATGAACATTCAATCCTCAATATTCTCTAAAAACACATCCATGGATGGATGGATCACAAAATTCTAGACATGCTAAAGTTTGAAATTTATTTTTCCAAGAAAATATGTGTTCGAGTAGTTTTAAATATTATCCACATTCTTCAAATTTGGCTCCACCTCTAGCTTTAAAATTTTTTTTGACTCAAACTTAGCATTATCTTGCCTTTATAGATGTGAGACTCTATTGCTTCTTGTAGTTGGATCACAATTTTCTCTTGGATACTTGCAACACTTTGCTATGTTTAAATTTTTTTAGTTTTTTCTAATATATAATTGGAATTGACACTCTACTATCCCCTACCTTCAACAATTTGTTAAGTAATTCATCAAGTAGTATTAGGAATAGAAATTGGATCAATGTCAATGAGAAATCCTATCATCTTCTTTCATTTATAATAGTGCTTAGCCCTCTTCTAGAGATAATTATGAATTTGAAAATATAAGCTGTAAAGTGTCAATGCAAGATGACTAAGGTGGCGTGCACTGATTTCCAGGTTTTGTGGTGATTTGGGTGTTTTGTATCTTTTGTGAATGATTTTTACGGTGTTTTCTATAGTTTTTATAGCTTCATATGGCGTTGAAGAGATTTTTTTATACAAAGTGAAAGTACAAAAAATGATTTCCAGGTTCAAGAGAAACATTGATAGGAAGAACAAGCACTAGGTGTTGAGGAGGGGCCTCTGTGAACGGATGGTGATCGTTCCAAAAAGAATTGTATCAATCTAGATGTAGACATCTTAGTCATATTTAGATTGGATCAAGGATCTAGATCAAGAATAAGAAGCATGATCTATTGGTTAGGGGGAGTGTGATTTTGACCGATCCATTTGCTAAGATCTAAAGGTATATGATGGATTGGTACAAATTTGAGGAATGAGGATGTGGTTACTGGAGTTTTTGTTTCACAAGTGTTGAGCCATATTACATATATACAACTAAAATATCACAATTATCAAATGAAATAAGACCCTAATATGATGAGTTTGTGTGGGAGTGTGGTCTGTATTTAGGGATTCTATTGCAAGTACTTGACATACGTTGTTCAGGGTTTCTTCTACATGTACCAAAGGTGATTTTGGAGATAAAAATCCATACAATTGTTTTTGTAGAACTAAAGTTAATATTAGAGTAGTTGGTGAAGGTGTCTATAGGATGCATATCGATGACATTCTAAGAAATGGGCCATGTCTTCTTGTTGGGCCATGTTCTTATCTTCAATCCCATTGCTAATGTGTTCTCAAATCCTTGGATTTCATACAACATAATATCCACTCACTCTACTAATAATTGTGAAAGGTATTACACACAACATCTTATAGATAGGAAATAACTTTCGATTGGATATATCTAACCTCTTGTTGAACTTTGAACTTGAACTTTAAATTACATTTTCCCTGGTTTGTCTGGGGTGATATCCTTCAATTCACAATATTCACTCTGATGCAGGTGCAAGTTTACTCTATAAAGGGATCTCTACAAGTCTATAGCTAACATATCTATGTTCACAAGATACTACATTAATGGAACCTTGGCATTGGTATGATTATAATTGTTTGGCGGTTAGAAGGAGATAAGGTTTGAGGGATGGAGGAATATATTCAACTAGTGGACTATTTTGAAGAGTCCCTACTCCAAAGATGAAACTTTTATTGATTACTACAATAGTGCTACATTGATGGAAAGGATTCTTAGGGCCTTGGGGGGTAAAGGGGGACAATCTAGTGTCAAATCCATACTTAAGGTAAGTGGTTCAAATGTTAACCTAGTGGGAGGTGATGTGGTTCCAAGGTGTGATGTATCTTCACATGGTTAGAAATCAGATGGTCCTCTGGAGGATGGTCAATAGAAAACAATGAAGGAAGATGACAATTCTAGTATTCAAAGAGTAAAGACATCTCAATTTATTGGAAGGATTTAATCCGGAATCTTTAAAGAAACCTCTATCCTTGGAGTTATTGGCTCTTGAGATTGTTGATGGAAGGAATATGGATTTATAGATGGGAGATGGCATGTTTATAGGTGGATTGTTGGGATCACAACATATACAAGGAGAAACAAAGGTGAAGCATGTGACTGGAAATAAGTGGTGGAAGGTGGTAAAGAGTTGAGGGAGTGGGGTTTCCTTGGTGGTAGGTGAGGGCATGGGTGTAAATGAGATAACTGATTTGGTAGGAAATACTTTGGTAGGGAAATTCATGGGTTGTAGGGTGGGTGACTTTGGAACATCTTGGAAATTGGATTCAATAGATTGGGCTCCAATTCTTCATTATAGTCAGTCCTTTCACGTACTCTCTCATAGATGGCTAGGGTTCTTATTCAAATCTAAGGAAAACTATTTGTTCATCCTTAGAGAAGCATGGTTCATGGAGAGTTGTTTCCTATCCATGAAGCCATGCCATCCTTTATTTGACACCAAAGATGATTTTATGGAAAAAATTCCAGTCTAGGTGACATTTCCTGCCTTACCCATGGAGATATAAATAGTTGATGTAGGAGCATCTCTCAAGAGTCAAACTTAGACCTATATAAGGCATTCTAATTTACTAAAAGAATTGGGTTCCCTTAATTCAAATTTGTTTTAATTTTGAAAGGATAGAATTAGTGAGAGAATAAGGGATTTGTTTCGTAGATTGATTTGTAATTATTGTTTTGAGTGGATTGATAGAGTCGTTAGAAGTTTAGGAGTTATATTTGATATTTTATAAAAATAAATGGATTTGATCCAACCTAGTGGATCTTGATCAAATCATTTTCAACTCGAGTTATGTAAAAGGAGGGAGGAGCGAAGAGAGAGAGGGGAGAATAATGTGCTTTATATTTCATTGATGAAGAATGCTTTTTCTTACATAGATGACTAATAGAGATTCTTGGTTACCTCGGTAAATCGAGTCTTCCTCTGTCCATGAATCTATTATATGTTATGTTTTGATTCAAGTATGTGCAAGTGGGATGATCCCCAAAAATAGTCAAAGATAAAGGGCTTGTTTTCTATATCCTATGTTTTGTGGTTTCACAATTGAATATTTGTTGGTGCGATTCTGAGTAGAATCATTTGTTTGAATGATTAAGTTAACATTTAATTAAATTATTGAATGATTAAGTTAACATTTAATTAAATTAAGTATGGATCTACATTTAACTAGAAATGATATTTAATCTTCACCCTAATATGAAACATAAGCACCTTGATGCTCATTGAATTCGTCCTTGAGAGAATAAGAGCCAGTGTGCACATGTAGAGAGTAATTTCCTCCAAAAGGTTATCATGTGCATACCCTGTGGTTTGATATTTTGATTTCCAAAGACTTTATTTATTACATATTTGTATGTGGGTGATTTTGGATGATTTTCTTGCTAAATCTATGTTGAGATAGACATTAGCATGTAGTTGGGTTCATATTCCAATTTTTTGTTACAAGACAGATTTTGTTTTTCAAACAATAAAGTATTGTAAAGAGATGATCAAAGAAGAGCGAGTTTTCTTTCTTAAGTGTAGATGACTGATGTAGGTGTTATTTGGAAGAAAAACAAAGAGTTTCCTTCAATATAGAGTGGTTTTCTATAAGAATTGTTTCCAATAGTGCTTGGCTCAATTCAAAGCATAAGAAACATTCTTTATGATTTAAATGTGGTAGATATAAATCTTGGGTGTAGAGATTTGTGGTCTATGATTCAAGTTCAATTTTAAGAGTGGGATACATAATCATTAGACTTGAATATAGACATAGGTGTATGAAGGGCAGAGTGTTCCTCTTGCTTACACCATTTTTGGTATTAGAGTGGGAGTTAATTCCTAGAAGAGCAAGGGAATATTTTTTTTGTCAAGAGATGGAATTTATAGTCCATGAAAGAGGCCAAGGTTGATGAAGACCAGTCACAAATGCAAATTTACTTGAAGAGATGGAAATTATTCAAGTGCAACTAGAATCCATGGAAACTACTCAACAATGTGATGTTGACATAGGAAATGTCAGTGATAGAGAAGAAGAAGCAATAAAAGAAGGATAGCATGTTGAAGAGGTTCTAGAGATAAGAGTTCTCATATCATTCTTAAGGGATAGTTCTAGACCCATAATAGAGGTGCCTACACATGAAGGTAGTTTGAATTCTAAGGAGTCGGTTTATTGATTGAGCGCCATGGACAAGTACTTCGAGTATGAAGAAGTTGATGAAGAGAAGATAGTCAATTTTTTAGTGATCAAATTGAGAGGTCATGCAACTCTTAGGTGGGATGGTGTGCAGGTTGAGATGAGAAGCAAATGAAAGACCAAGATTGCAAATTGGAATCGAATGGTAGCCAAAATGAAAGGTAAATTTTTGCCTAAGGACTATCATCTTTCTTTGTTTAAGAAAATGCAAAATTTAAGGTAGAGGTTAATGTCAATTGGAGAATATACCGAGGAGTTCTATAAGGTGAATATTAGAACTGGATATGTTGAAGACACTTGTGAAAAGGTTTATATAGCAAAAATTAGCAAGGAATATGATGCAGACCCCTGAACCCTTAGGCTGCAGTCCGCACAGGATCTTTCAACTTTGCCCCCTTAGAGTCCGACTGACTCCTTTAATTCCTCTCGGTAAATTATTCACTCACCCTCTCTCGGAGTATAATTCACAAGCCCTTCTGAGTTATGTCCCCGTGATCATTCACTGGCCATGAACTCCATGATCAACACCCAACTGACATTGGGAATTTTCTCTTTTCCTTTCGGGATATCAGATTTCGTGATTTCGCAAATCTTGATGTCGAGCGCTTTACCTCTTCGATCTCCAAAACCCGAAATACCAAATGTTGGACCCTTCTTACCACTGATTTTGACTTTTCGCTCTTCGCAATTTTGGGAGTTGTGATGACGTACAACTCTACCTCTCAACTCTCGGAGTCCCGAAACCCGAATTACCGAAATCCTGAAAATTCCACCCTAAGTCCTGCCCCACTTCACGACTTCAAGATTTTCCCTTTCACTATGTTTCGTCCCTTGTCATCAGGATTCCCGGTATGTCGAATCCTGAAATACCGAAACACAAATGTTCCACTCCCAAGGAGATCAACGGCTGTGGTTCTCCCCTTGATCCAATGGTTAGCGTGATTTCACATACTGGGAGTTCATAAGGCTTATCCTCGAACTCTCTGTCTCTTATACCTTTCGGTCCTCGAAGCTCTGAAATGTCGAAATGGTTTTCCTCTCCCAGGATTTCGTGAATCAGGAGTTCGAAACTCACGACTCCAAATTTTTGTCTCCTCGAGATCCCAGATCCCGAAATGATGAAAAGGCTCCTCTACACTTCTTCGTGTTTCACGATTTCGGTACTTCTGATGTGGAGTGTTCTGCCCCTTGTCAATGGGAATGCCAAAAATACAATTCCCGAAAGGTTGACAAATATCCTACCGCAACTTTTGATTTCAGACTTTCCTCCCTGTTGAGTCCTGATCACTTTTCCTCCGGACTTCTGCAACCCCGAACTCCAAAGTTTCAAAAACTTGAACTTGTAACTCTTTGCCTTCACACGAAAACGCTTTTTGCATTTCGAGAACTTGATCAACCAAGGTTTTTTCTTGCACTCCGGACTCCCGAAATCCGAATTCCCAAAATGATTTGATGGCCTGAACAGATCCTGATCGACGGTCCACGTTGACTCTACCTTTCGAAGGTGGATCTGTCCGATGCTTAACTCCCCAACAACTTCCTTGGATCCTACAGTCCTCGCTATTTTGGGAGTTCTCCTCAGAGAATTCTGACCGTTCAATCTCCTCCTCAAAGAACCTCCGCTCAAATCAAACCTACGATGCTCCTCTGGGATTTAACCTCTACACAACTACTTGCGCTTCCTTCTTTCTCTTGAACGATTCCAAGGCCCTAACCCTTCTAATCTTTCTTCGCAAACTCCAGGTCTTCAAGAAGACTCCTGCATACACTCCTTTCTGCAATCCTTCAAATACTTCTGAGTATTTGAATTCCTGACTCTGTGCACTTTCTCTGCAACAACAGTCCTTTGATTTCTCAACCTTAGTTAATAAGTTCTGAGGTCTCGACCAACCTGTGCACACCTTGGACAACTTCCATGCTTGTATTGCACTATAGTTGAAATGAGAACAACATTATCCCTCTTGAGCTTTTAGAGATAAACTCTGAACCCTGTCAACGCACTCCTTGTGGATGTTTCACTGAAGTCCTTGCAGGAACTCTTACTCAAGAAGAGAAACAATTGAAACTCATTCCCTTACTTTCTCAGACTTCAAACACTTAACATGAAATCATACATACATATCATAACAGTAAATTCACAACAGAAGGAGTAAAACAACCATAAGCATATCATTCAACATGTATACACAGAAAGCATTATAACACCATGAGTCTGAATCAAAGCTTCATATATTAATTTCAGAACTTCTGTACATGGGTTCTTCTCTACAACTCTCTTCTTCTTCTCTATGCTAATGTCCTTAATCATACAATCTCTAATTGATACAATGATAGAAATAATGAGGGTGTCTATAGTTGTTTTCCCTCCAGCTCCTAAAACTGTCTAATCTAGAATTTTTTTAAATCTACCTACTTTTATTAACTGGGCATAAATGCCTCTACATCCTATATATGAGAGCGGTTTTCTCAAGATCTATTTACAATATGGAAGTACACCTTCTTAACTATTTCATTAATGTCTGCGCATCCAAACTTTCAAAAACATTTCAAACATTTTCAACATGTGCCAAAAATGTGATGGCGTTCATCCCAGTTGTCTTCC
>JZKD02S1962501.1:5355-19344 GCA_000966675.3 Picea glauca
GAGAAGAAGAAAATGGGTCCTCCAGGACCATGCTCAGGTCGCTCCTGCTCTCGGTACTCCATGTCTAGGACCATGTGGGCCTCGAGACATGATCTCTTAGTTATCCCTAGATATCGGGGATAACAAGCCCAATCTGAATCAGTATAACCATACAGTCTGAAGTCATGATCTCCAATATAACATAGACCATAATCGAACGTACCCTTAAGGTATCTCATCACATGCTTTGTAGCTAGAAGGTGAACACGTTTGGGCTCCAGTAGATACTAACACAAGGTGTTTACAACAAAGCATATATCTGGCCTGGTATTCGTCATATACATCAACGAACCAATAATCTGTCTGTATAGAGTAACATCAACTAACTCTGACGAAGTATCAACCAGGAGCTTCAAATTCGTCTCCATGGGTGTGGCCATGGCTTTACATTCCAACATGTCAAACTTCTTCAGTATTTCAACTGCATACTTGCCTTGGTTAAGGGAGATCTTTTCTGGGCTCTGCCAAACTTTAAGACCTAAGAAATAATGCATCAGGCCTAGGTCTTTCATTTTAAATTCAACGACAAGCTTCTTCTTATAATCTGTGATGAGATTTTCTTCATCTGTCAAGAATGTGTCATCCACATATAGCAGCAATATAATTGGTCCATGATTCTCAATCTTGAAGTAAGGGTTGGGATTAGTTTTACACTTGGTAAAGCCCAAGCTCATCAAAAAACTATCAATCCTGCCATTCCAAGCTCTTGGAGCTTGCTTCAACTTGCATACATGAGTGTTCCTGTCCTGTACTTTGAAAACAAATTTTCACATCTTGGTACACTTGCTCACCTGCAATTGAATCTGCATAATCATCTGTTGGCTCTATGTGTGTTCTGGAAAGCACTATTTGTCTCACTGCCTGAGAGTATGTCCTCTACTCTATTTGCGAATGATCCTTCTGGAATCGGGACTCTGCACCTGCAACTGCTATTTTTGAAGCTGAGAATGACTGCTCTATTCTCACTGTAGTTGCTGAACTCTGAGAGTAGCTCCTCTATTCTATCATGCCAACAACTTCATCTGAAACTGAGAGTGGCTCAATAACTAATACTGAAGATAGATTTTCTTCTTTCATGGAGGTAACTCAATCTCAAACACAGGGACTGTTCCCCCTGAATCTCATATTGTATCAGAATCATGGTTGTTTTGGTTGTCTTCACGAATACTAGAACTATTTCTTCGATTTCTAGAGCAAGTGTCTCATCGTAGTCTTCTCCCTCTTGATGTGAGAATCCTCTGGACACAAATCAAGCTTTGTACATCTTTATACTATTATTTGTAGCATGCTTGATCTGTTAGATCAATCTTGGAAGTCACGATTGACTTCCCTTCTGGTCTCAAGGCAAAATCCATATCCCAGTCCTTCTGACTAGCTTCCTCCTCTGTCATTGAAACACGAGATTCTTCTCAGGAGATTTCATGTCTCCTAGAGGTCTCTAAATCTACGATCTAGTCTTCTCAACTCATGGCATCTCTCTGCCAGTCCTGGAAGATGTCTCTTTTTCCCATCTGATCCTTTATGAGATTAGGCTTACTCCGAGTCTTGATTTCTTCTGAGTCTACAAAAACTTCATAGTCCCTATAGGATATACTTCTTGTTGAATACGAAGTCTTAATATGAAAAATTGAGTTAGACTTCAAACAAATTCTGCTTCCTGTCAAGGTGGCTTCATTATCCATTGATCAAGNTGAGCGTGAAGGGAAGGAAAATTGAAAAATGGGCAAGGGTCGAGTGGGGTGGTAGCATATTAAATAGGTGGTGGCTATACGTGTGGTTACACTCATTTAGTACAAAAGCGGGCCTAGTATTAATGACCAGAAAAGGAAGAATGATATGTAGATCTTCTAAGGCTTGTGATAATTCTTCCACAAAATCTTTAAAATATTACAAAATAAATGAGAAGGGCATATATCTCAACACCTTATGTACTTTTAGTTTCCAACAATGGTACATGTAACGAATGATTGGTATAGGTCACAATCTAAAGTCCATAGATTCTTAGTACCATTTTACCAAGTGGACCTCAAAGGTTACTTGTTGGGGCCCGTTTAAGACAAGCAAGTGTCAAGGATGACAATCTTCAATTTTATTTTCTTTGATGTCTCGCCTTCTAGAATGGCTTGCCCAAAGCTTTCGGTTTGTCATTGGGAGGACGAGGCATTTATCTATTGTTTTAATGCTCAAACTAACCCCTCATGACAGGTTTGGCTCGCCTTTTGCTTGCTCACCCTGGACAAGACTAGGGTGTGTGAGAGGTAAGGTCGGGTATGTCTTAAAAACAATTTCAATTTTTAGCCAGCCCAAGGTAACACTTGGGTGGGTCATCAAGAGAGTGGGTGCATTTTGATCAATATTGCACTCTTGCCTTTGACTCACCATGCCAAATGGATCGACATGTGCCCCACAATGCATCACTAGATAGGTGTATAGGCATGTCAAAATATATGAACTTATGTCGACCACTACCTAAAATAGACTTAGAAAATTTACTTTATTGACGCGAATGTTTAGAAAATGGGAAATGGAGGATGTGGGTATAAACCAATAATATTTATAAAACTTTGGTTGCCAAGATCGCCTTGCCCATCTTTATGCTGCTCGACAAACTCTATGCACAAAACAATAAAATGTCTTAGTATGGGATGAAAATGCATGTAGACTTGAGTGAATCAAACACACATCAAATAGAGAACTTTGTAAGAGAATAACTTGAGCGATACCATGTCTATAATACATGAATAATGGTAGGCATTATAAATTACTCAAGAATCTTGTGGTTATATACAAAATAAATGGAAAAAATGGAAAGATTGATGCTTAAATATTTAAAAGGGACACCACAAAAGTTAGGCTAATATTAGATTATCCCAACTCATTGGAGTATTGTTTCTCCTGCCATATAAGGGCGTAAATGGGCTCAATCACATTGATATTGATGCACATTACTACACGAAAACTCCACTAGGTGTAGATTATCTTCCCACTTGGACAACTTGTTCATCACATGCATGCGCAAGATGTGTTCAATGACCTGGTGTATGCTCTTAGTTTCGCCATCTGTTCACAAGTAATAGATTGTACTAAAATTTAATTGAGCACCCAATGCTTTAAACAAGATTTTTTAGAAGTTTGTTGTGAACATTATGTCTCTATTTTACACAATTTCCCTAGTTAAATCATGAACCCTCACCGGTTTCTACATAAATATTTTGATTATTTATTGTTTAATGAGTTGAACACATTGGAATGGAATTTGTTGCCTTTGTTAGCTTATCCACCACCACATTGAAGGAATTGTATTGTCTTGCTAACATAGGGAATCCAACAATTTAACATTGAAATCACATCCTCTTTTTACTTTGGAAGAGGTATAGGCCGCAACAACATTTTTGGATTTTGATGCTCGACCACGATGTTCTGACATCCTAGGCATTTGGTCACATATTCTACTATGTCCTTCTTCATACTTGGCCAAAAGTATTGCTTCCTTGCTGCAACAACTATCTTTTGGTCACCTGGATGTCTCGTATAAGGAACACTATGCATTTCTCTCAAGATCAATTTCTTTAATTGGGTAGAGTTAGGCACATATATCCAACCTTTATTGGTAGGAAGTCTCGTTGGAGATTTGTAAATTCGGGCATTCATTCTCCATAAGAAAGTACAAGAAGACCCATCTATACCATTACAAGAAGCCCTGGGATGAAGTAGAAGACCCAGGAAGAGAAGTCGGCCCCATAGGAAATTAATAAAGAAATTGAAGACCCAGAAATAAGAAGTTGGCCCCAGATTGGCGCCCAGATTAGTGTAAATACAGGACTAGATCATTTCATTTGGATAGTCAGACAACTCCTTCTGCAGTGCGCACAAGGCAGTTGTAGTTGCAGTTTTGGCAGTTTCACTATTTTTGGGTTACTGGTTATCTTGGAGAGTACAACACACTTGGAGAAGCTCTTGCTTGGTTATTCTTGGTCAAATTATTGAGGAGCTGGGTCTTGGTGATGCTATCCTTGCAGAGGATCTTTTCTGTTTGGTATTTTGGCTATTGATGGTGATGTACTGTAATATCTTGGACTGAATTCTTCTAGAGAAAGTTTGTTGGGTTTTCTCCCAAGGTGTTTCCTAGGATAAACTCTTGTGTTCTTGTGTCTACTATGCATGGTTAATATTTCTGGGTCTGATTATTTCCGCTGCATTGTGATAGTTGAGATTTTCAGTGTATA
The DNA here is from genome assembly GCA_000966675.3 of Picea glauca. Classification (NCBI taxonomy): domain Eukaryota; kingdom Viridiplantae; phylum Streptophyta; class Pinopsida; order Pinales; family Pinaceae; genus Picea; species Picea glauca. Next base: position 9,621 of record JZKD02S1962501.1, read on the forward strand.
GTTATTCTATGATAACTGATGTATGAAAGTGAATCTTGTTATTAATCATAAGGCAATAACTATGAAGAGTTGAGAATTATAAAACACGAACATGGTATCAGAGCTAGTTGAAATATTGCCACTGCACAGTTTCTGTTTGCTGCTGCATAGACCTGAACTTGTCAAGCTCGCTGAGCATTTATTGGGCTAAGTTGAGAAAAACTTTTTGCATAAAGAAACTCGCCTTTCCCTAGCGCACCTACTGCACTTCTCAGTTTGACTTTTTGCCAACGTTGAAATTTTAGGGTTTACTAACATTTTCGTGGACATTGAACCTTTTGCTATCTTGATTTTGTGATTTCCTCATGTATTGATGGTGTCCGGTTTCAAATTAGAAGACAAGCTGGACGGTGTTACAAATTTCAGAGGTATGCACTTATATATGTTTCTAAGTTATATAAGTTAGTAGTGTATGAGGGTGTTTGCAGGGGATGACCCAAAGGGATCATTTGATCTAGTGCATTCAGAGGAGTAGTGCACCCTCCCTAGCAATTAAGAATCCAGGTTTGCATATTAGGATTGATATTTTTTTATTGCTGCATCTTAAATAACTATTGTAACTGGGACAACAGTCTTTAGAGTTCTATTACTGTTGAGTACTTTTTTTAGTGACACTTGAATATTGTTAGTACAATAATCATTATGTAAATGCTCACTGTTTAGTACTAATGATGTACTTGTTTGCAAGATAGAATTGATCTCCTCTAGGAGATGTTCTTTTTTGTTGTCTTTGTTTCGGGTAGGTCATAGGTGGTAGCTCTGAGAGGAAGCTATAGTGATGGTTGCAAGAGGCAACAAATTAGATGGTCTCTAGTTTGAGACATGGAGCAGACTATCCAAACATAGAGTTGTGTACATGACTGTATACATCCATATCCCGAAGGCGAATAAGATGAAGTTAGAACCTTCTGAAAAGAAGGATACTTCTTTTGTAGGATACAGAGTTTTCCACATGGAGATTGATAGTGAGGAGCAGGTGGCTCCACCAGTGGCGAGGCAGACGACCCAACCTAGTATTAGTTCAGAGGAAGCTAGAGTTCAGAGGGAGTCAACCCACAGGATCCAGTAGGTAGGAGCAGCTTCCCAGGACAGTTCATTGGAGATCAGACTTCAGAAGATGCAGAGGGAGCAGATGGCTCCAAAGATTGTACAGACTCAGAGGAAGTCATGTTTCAGAGCGAGCATGGTACTCTAGGATCGATGGATACTTGATGAGCTTGGTTTTAGCCAAGAATGTATAGACTTAGAGTGAGCTCGATCTTAGAGAGGGTTAGTTGACTTAGAGGAAGAGCTGTTCATTCAAAAGGAGTTCCCCCTCAAATTCAGGTGGGAGAGAGACATCTTCCAGGATTGACAGACAGGCGTTGTGATTTGAGGAGGCTTCGAGGAGATGTGAGATCTTCTGGGAGGATACACTTGTTTTGGTAGATCTTGCTACAATGACAGAGGAGGCAGCCAATCAGGAGGACTGGGTATGGATTTTATCTCAGTCACAGAGGGAGCAACCAGTGAGGCAGACTAGAAAACATGACTTACTCCAGTGACAGGGGGAGTTGGCCACAAAGTTCAAGATGGAGGATCCTGGCCGGATGTACTCTTGGGATTAGAGGTGTGACGAGATCAGATGAGATCTTCCTCATTCAGGGGATACTGATGAGATTCGATATGATGCACTGCAAGTCCATGACTACACCTATGATGACAAATATGAAGAAGTTGAGTGATTCTGCTTCAGATTCAGATTTGGTGGATCCCACAATGTACAAGAAGTAGATCAGATCCTTGATGTACCTGGTTAATGCCAGGCCAGATATTTGCTTTATAGTGAACACCCTAAGCAAGTATTTGGTTGAAGCCAAGGCAGTTCTAGTGGGTGGTAGTGAAGCATGGTACAATTGGATATGGTTTGTCTCAGATGATGAAGTGAGGTTGCAAAGACATACAAATTCCGATTGAGCAAGAGTGCAGTAGATAGATTGAGCACCTTAGGGTGCTGCTTCAACTTGGAATCAATTACGATTTCCGGGATAAGCTGGAAGCAGGATTCTGTAGCACTTAGTACAACAGAGACAGAGTATGTCACAACCGATATCGCAAGTCGTGAAGTGGTGCAACTTCAAAGGCTTCTTGTAGGACTTCATCCGAGACATGGTACAAAAGGGAGCAGTGAAGCTCCAATACTAATCCACAAATGAACAGATTGCAGATATCCTCCTAGAATGGCCATGCTGACTTGGCCGAGGAGGATGATACACATGATTAGTCATGCTGATTTAGCTAGTGGTGAGCGTTGATGTTTCAACATCGGGCAAACATTCTCCCAGATTGGTCATGCACAAGGCTATGCTAGTGCTGATATGACCAAGGGAGAATGATTCATTCACTCGCGAGGCTCTGCTAGTGGTGAATGTCCTAGGTATGTTGATAGCATCGGACAAACATTCCCCTAGATTGGTCATGCACATGGTTATGCTAGTGCTGATATGAACAAGGGGAGAATGGCTCATTCACTCATTGGGCTTTGCTCGTGGTGAATGGCCCAGATATGTTGATGTTCTCCAGGTTCGAGCATACATTCTTCCTAGATTGGTCATGCACAGGGCTATGCTAGTGCTGATATGACCAAAGGAGAATGATTCACTCATCCACGGGGCTTTGATAGTGGTGAGTGGCCCAGATCAGACATACATTATCCCAGATTGGTCTTGCACGAGGCTATTCTAGTGCTGATATGACCAAGGGTAATGATTCATTCACTCACGGGGCTTTTCTAGTGGTGAATGGCCTAGGTGTAGTCCTTCTCCTGTGAAGGAGTGGATGGACTCGAGATGCTATCACATGCATATTCCGGGATGGAATGCATGTGTGGAGATGGCACATCAACATGGCTCATGAAGACAACCTTTCTATNTGAGCGTGAAGGGAAGGAAAATTGAAAAATGGGCAAGGGTCGAGTGGGGTGGTAGCATATTAAATAGGTGGTGGCTATACGTGTGGTTACACTCATTTAGTACAAAAGCGGGCCTAGTATTAATGACCAGAAAAGGAAGAATGATATGTAGATCTTCTAAGGCTTGTGATAATTCTTCCACAAAATCTTTAAAATATTACAAAATAAATGAGAAGGGCATATATCTCAACACCTTATGTACTTTTAGTTTCCAACAATGGTACATGTAACGAATGATTGGTATAGGTCACAATCTAAAGTCCATAGATTCTTAGTACCATTTTACCAAGTGGACCTCAAAGGTTACTTGTTGGGGCCCGTTTAAGACAAGCAAGTGTCAAGGATGACAATCTTCAATTTTATTTTCTTTGATGTCTCGCCTTCTAGAATGGCTTGCCCAAAGCTTTCGGTTTGTCATTGGGAGGACGAGGCATTTATCTATTGTTTTAATGCTCAAACTAACCCCTCATGACAGGTTTGGCTCGCCTTTTGCTTGCTCACCCTGGACAAGACTAGGGTGTGTGAGAGGTAAGGTCGGGTATGTCTTAAAAACAATTTCAATTTTTAGCCAGCCCAAGGTAACACTTGGGTGGGTCATCAAGAGAGTGGGTGCATTTTGATCAATATTGCACTCTTGCCTTTGACTCACCATGCCAAATGGATCGACATGTGCCCCACAATGCATCACTAGATAGGTGTATAGGCATGTCAAAATATATGAACTTATGTCGACCACTACCTAAAATAGACTTAGAAAATTTACTTTATTGACGCGAATGTTTAGAAAATGGGAAATGGAGGATGTGGGTATAAACCAATAATATTTATAAAACTTTGGTTGCCAAGATCGCCTTGCCCATCTTTATGCTGCTCGACAAACTCTATGCACAAAACAATAAAATGTCTTAGTATGGGATGAAAATGCATGTAGACTTGAGTGAATCAAACACACATCAAATAGAGAACTTTGTAAGAGAATAACTTGAGCGATACCATGTCTATAATACATGAATAATGGTAGGCATTATAAATTACTCAAGAATCTTGTGGTTATATACAAAATAAATGGAAAAAATGGAAAGATTGATGCTTAAATATTTAAAAGGGACACCACAAAAGTTAGGCTAATATTAGATTATCCCAACTCATTGGAGTATTGTTTCTCCTGCCATATAAGGGCGTAAATGGGCTCAATCACATTGATATTGATGCACATTACTACACGAAAACTCCACTAGGTGTAGATTATCTTCCCACTTGGACAACTTGTTCATCACATGCATGCGCAAGATGTGTTCAATGACCTGGTGTATGCTCTTAGTTTCGCCATCTGTTCACAAGTAATAGATTGTACTAAAATTTAATTGAGCACCCAATGCTTTAAACAAGATTTTTTAGAAGTTTGTTGTGAACATTATGTCTCTATTTTACACAATTTCCCTAGTTAAATCATGAACCCTCACCGGTTTCTACATAAATATTTTGATTATTTATTGTTTAATGAGTTGAACACATTGGAATGGAATTTGTTGCCTTTGTTAGCTTATCCACCACCACATTGAAGGAATTGTATTGTCTTGCTAACATAGGGAATCCAACAATTTAACATTGAAATCACATCCTCTTTTTACTTTGGAAGAGGTATAGGCCGCAACAACATTTTTGGATTTTGATGCTCGACCACGATGTTCTGACATCCTAGGCATTTGGTCACATATTCTACTATGTCCTTCTTCATACTTGGCCAAAAGTATTGCTTCCTTGCTGCAACAACTATCTTTTGGTCACCTGGATGTCTCGTATAAGGAACACTATGCATTTCTCTCAAGATCAATTTCTTTAATTGGGTAGAGTTAGGCACATATATCCAACCTTTATTGGTAGGAAGTCTCGTTGGAGATTTGTAAATTCGGGCATTCATTCTCCATAAGAAAGTACAAGAAGACCCATCTATACCATTACAAGAAGCCCTGGGATGAAGTAGAAGACCCAGGAAGAGAAGTCGGCCCCATAGGAAATTAATAAAGAAATTGAAGACCCAGAAATAAGAAGTTGGCCCCAGATTGGCGCCCAGATTAGTGTAAATACAGGACTAGATCATTTCATTTGGATAGTCAGACAACTCCTTCTGCAGTGCGCACAAGGCAGTTGTAGTTGCAGTTTTGGCAGTTTCACTATTTTTGGGTTACTGGTTATCTTGGAGAGTACAACACACTTGGAGAAGCTCTTGCTTGGTTATTCTTGGTCAAATTATTGAGGAGCTGGGTCTTGGTGATGCTATCCTTGCAGAGGATCTTTTCTGTTTGGTATTTTGGCTATTGATGGTGATGTACTGTAATATCTTGGACTGAATTCTTCTAGAGAAAGTTTGTTGGGTTTTCTCCCAAGGTGTTTCCTAGGATAAACTCTTGTGTTCTTGTGTCTACTATGCATGGTTAATATTTCTGGGTCTGATTATTTCCGCTGCATTGTGATAGTTGAGATTTTCAGTGTATAGTTATTCTATGATAACTGATGTATGAAAGTGAATCTTGTTATTAATCATAAGGCAATAACTATGAAGAGTTGAGAATTATAAAACACGAACATGGTATCAGAGCTAGTTAAAATATTGCCACTGCACAGTTTCTGTTTGTTGTTGCATAGACCTGAACTTGTCAAGCTCGCTGATCATTTATTGGGCTGAGTTGAGAACAACTTTTTGTATAAAGAAACTCGCCTTTCCCTAGCGCACCTACTGCACTTCTCAGTTTGACTTTTTGCCAACGTTGAAATTTTAGGGTTTACTGACATTTTAGTGGACATTGAACCTTTTGCTATCTTGATTTTGTGATTTCCTCATGTATTGATGGTGTCCGGTTTCAAATTAGAAGACAAGCTGGATGGTGTTACAAATTTCAGAGGTATGCTCTTATATATGTTTCTAAGTTATATAAGTTAGTAGAGTATGAGGGTGTTTGCAGGGGATGACCCAAAGGGATCATTTGATCTAGTGCATTCAGAGGAGTAGTGCACCCTCCCTAGCAATTAAGAATCCAGGTTTGCATATCAGGATTGATATTTTTTTATTGCTGCATCTTAAATAAATATTGTAACTGGGACAACAGTCTTTAGAGTTCTATTACTGCTGAGTACTTTTTTTAGTGACACTTGAATATTGTTAGTACAATAATCGTTATGTAAATGCTCACCATTTAGTACTAATGATGTACTTGTTTGCAAGATAGAATTGATCTCCTCTAGGAGATGTTCTTTTTTGATGTCTTTGTTCTGGGTAGGTCATAGGTGGTAGCTCTGAGAGGAAGCTATAGTGATGGTTGCAAGAGGCAACAAATTAGATGGTCTCTAGTTTGAGACATGGAGTAGACTATCCAAACATAGAGTTGTGTACATGACTGTATACATCCATATCTCGAAGGCAAATAAGATGAAGTTAGAACCTTTTGAAAAGAAGGATACTTCTTTTGTAGGATACAGAGTTTTCCACATGGAGATTGATAGTGAGGAGCAGGTGGCTCCACCAGTGGTGAGGCAGACGACCCCACCTAGTATTAGTTCAGAGGAAGCTAGAGTTCAGAGGGAGTCAACCCACAGGATCCAGTAGGTAGGAGCAGCTTCCCAGGATAGTTCATTGGAGATCAGACTTCAGAAGACGTAGAGGGAGCAGATGGCTCCAAAGATTGTACAGACTCAGAGGAAGTCATGTTTCAGAGGGAGCATGGTACTCCAGGATCGATGGATACTTGATGAGCTTGGTTTTAGCCAAGAATGTATAGACTTAGAGTGAGCTCGATCTTAGAGAGGGTTAGTTGACTTAGAGGAAGAGCCGTTCATTCAAAAGGAGTTCCCCCTCAAATTCAGGTGGGAGAGAGACATCTTCCAGGATTGACAAACAGGCGTTATGATTTGAGGAGGCTTCGAGGAGATGTGAGATCTCCTGGGAGGATACACTTGTTTCGGTAGATCTTGCTACAATGACAGAGGAGGTAGCCAATCAGGAGGACTGGATATGGATTTTATCTCAGTCATAGAGGGAGCAACCAGTGAGGTAGACTGGAAAACATGACTTACTCCAGTGACAGGGGGAGTTGGCCACAAAGTTCAAGATGGAGGATCCTGGCCGGATGTACTCTTGGGATTAGAGGTGTGACGAGATCAGATGAGATCTTCCTCATTCAGGGGATACTGATGAGATTCGATATGATGCACTGCAAGTCCATGACTACACCTATGATGACAAATATGAAGAAGTTGAGTGATTCTGCTTCAGATTCAGATTTGGTGGATCCCACAATGTACAAGAAGTAGATCAGATCCTTGATGTACCTGGTTAATGCCAGGCCAGATATTTGCTTTATAGTGAACACCCTAAGCAAGTATTTGGTTGAAGCCAAGGCAGTTCTAGTGGGTGGTAGTGAAGCATGGTACAATTGGATATGGTTTGTCTCAGATGATGAAGTGAGGTTGCAAAGACATACAAATTCCGATTGAGCAAGAGTGCAGTAGATAGATTGAGCACCTTAGGGTGCTGCTTCAACTTGGAATCAATTACGATTTCCGGGATAAGCTGGAAGCAGGATTCTGTAGCACTTAGTACAACAGAGACAGAGTATGTCACAACCGATATCGCAAGTCGTGAAGTGGTGCAACTTCAAAGGCTTCTTGTAGGACTTCATCCGAGACATGGTACAAAAGGGAGCAGTGAAGCTCCAATACTAATCCACAAATGAACAGATTGCAGATATCCTCCTAGAATGGCCATGCTGACTTGGCCGAGGAGGATGATACACATGATTAGTCATGCTGATTTAGCTAGTGGTGAGCGTTGATGTTTCAACATCGGGCAAACATTCTCCCAGATTGGTCATGCACAAGGCTATGCTAGTGCTGATATGACCAAGGGAGAATGATTCATTCACTCGCGAGGCTCTGCTAGTGGTGAATGTCCTAGGTATGTTGATAGCATCGGACAAACATTCCCCTAGATTGGTCATGCACATGGTTATGCTAGTGCTGATATGAACAAGGGGAGAATGGCTCATTCACTCATTGGGCTTTGCTCGTGGTGAATGGCCCAGATATGTTGATGTTCTCCAGGTTCGAGCATACATTCTTCCTAGATTGGTCATGCACAGGGCTATGCTAGTGCTGATATGACCAAAGGAGAATGATTCACTCATCCACGGGGCTTTGATAGTGGTGAGTGGCCCAGATCAGACATACATTATCCCAGATTGGTCTTGCACGAGGCTATTCTAGTGCTGATATGACCAAGGGTAATGATTCATTCACTCACGGGGCTTTTCTAGTGGTGAATGGCCTAGGTGTAGTCCTTCTCCTGTGAAGGAGTGGATGGACTCGAGATGCTATCACATGCATATTCCGGGATGGAATGCATGTGTGGAGATGGCACATCAACATGGCTCATGAAGACAACCTTTCTATAACAGAAGACATCCAAGTATGGAGAATGCCTCCCTCGTTGAGAGGGAGTATTGGAGATTTGCAACTTTGGGCAACCATTCTCCATAAGAAAGTACAAGAAGACCCATCTATACCATGTAGATTTTTAATGACAAAAATCAACAAACTGAAATTTCTGTCAAACACTTAGCAACCTAGAGATAACTGTCTTCATAAACTTCATAAATGCTTTAAACCCACATTCATAAATTACCATAAGCAAAAATACACATTGCTAAGAAAAATAGCAGTGGAAATAAACACAGTGGACAACAACCCATAAAACTCAGAAATTTAGGCAAAAGCCAGGGAAAACCCCAATGTGGGGAAACCCAACGAGAGAGACAAATATTATTATTTAGCTTCAAGAAAGTACAAAACAACAACAAATACACATTTCCAACCAAGGAAAATACCTCACAGCACCAAAATAGTCCCACTAAAATTTGCCTCGATTTCGGTGCCAAATCCGTACTATTGTATAGCCCTCCCAGAACTGGCAGCTCCTCGAAAATAGTGCCAACAATCTGTTGTACGGATTGTTTTGTACGACCCAAAAACAACAAACAATCGGTCTCGAAAAATGTGCCCAAAGTTGCCTCGATTTTCGTGCCAAATTCATACTGTTGTACGGACTTTACGGATCTGTACAGTACGACCTCCCACAACAAAAAAATAACTCAGCCACAAAACATAAAATCTTTCCTTGGGATTTGTGCCCTAGCTCCTTTGGAAAACGTGCCCTGTTCACTGCTCACTTTCCTCTCTCAAGCTTACTCAAAAAATCTCTCTCAATCTCGATGTGTCTTGCACACTACCCAATGCATTCTTTTATGAATCTGAAAATGACATTTTCCCTCCAAAGTGTCTTATCACCTTCCCCAACCCTAAATCCAAAGGCCAAGATTAGATCTTGCCTTTTTCAAGATCAAGGGTCATGATCCATTCCCTCCAAAATGAATCACTTAAAATATTAAAGTGATTTCACTTTATTACATAAGTGCTTTATGAAATAAAGTCACTTTAAAATCGGAAGGTACACTTTATTAAAAGGTCACTTTTATAAAATAACCACTTAGAACAACTTTATAAAAAACCCATTACAAAGTTAAGTGACTGGTAGTGTAAACATAAGGTAACATCCGCATACAAGACAAAACATGCAGAGTACCTCCCGAGCTAAAAAGTTAACACTCCCTCTTAGCAAGGGAAGTACTCACTGCCACCACTATCATCTGGTTCCATCACACTATGCTCTGTAGGAGCTCCCTC
>JZKD02S1962501.1:51925-65362 GCA_000966675.3 Picea glauca
AAAAAAAAACATATTTGACTGTTCGGGGGCCCCATGGCCCCCTTTTTTTTTCTTATTTCGCCTCAAAGACACCCGAAATGCCGGCTGTATGGTACGGTACGGCCAGAAAACGCCGTCGGCCGTACTGTACGACGTTTCCAAATCAGGAAACGCCGTACGGTACGACCGACAACGTTTCCTGGCCGTACTGTACCGGTTTCGAAGTTTCGTACTGGTTTCGGGCAGGAAACCGGGGGGGGGGGTTCCTGCAACACAGCTCCTCCCTTTATGATGTTCCTAGGCAACCTATAATCCAGGTCACCTCTCCCCCCCTTCATGCCACCTATGAGGAAGCACATGAGGAAGGAAGGGTTCCTAGTAGAACTCTTCAAGCAGGGTCTTCACGCTATGGATAACCAACTAACTGACCTATTCAACCATGTGGTTTGTATGGGGTTCCCACAATCTTTGTCACATCGGATTTTTCACTCGATCCACAAATCAGGCTCTAGTATGGGTCCTAACAACTATAGGACCATCACGATTGGCCACACATTTTCCAAACTCTATGCTACAATCCTTCATTTGAAGCTATCTAGAGAGCTTGAGAGGAGGCAACTTAGAGCTAGAGGGCAAGCTAAATTTCTACTAGAGCACCAAACCATTGATCACATTCTCACTCTCAGGGCCATGATTGAGGAGGCACGACATCTCTCTTTGAATGTTTATTGTTGTTTTGTGGACTTTCAGAAAGCTTTTGATTCTGTCCCCAGGGAGGCTTTGTTCCAGAGATTTAGAGACATTGGCATCTTAGATACATTATTGTCATCCATCATGCACTTATACAAGTCAATTCTTGGTCGTCTATGCACAACACATAGGATATCGGGTTTTATCAGGACCACCATTAGGGTTAAATAGGGTTTCTCCCTGTCCCCCACATTGTTTGGGATCTACATTGATGAGTTGGAGTCTTTCTTGCATGAGCACATCTAATATGGAGATGGGTGTCTTCTCCTCCAGGTCCTGATTTCTATCTGCTTGTTTGCAGATGATGTGATCCTTCTAGCTTTATCTTCGGAAGGATTACATAGATAGCTAGATGCCCTGGCCCTCCTCTTCTGTGACCTTTTTCAGTTGACGGTTAACCTAGGTAAAACCAAGGTCATGACCTTCAACGGGTCGAAGAAGACCCTCTTTGATCACCATTTCTTTTTCAATTGGGAGGGGATTGAGATCACCAACTCTTATACTTATTTGGGGGTATTGTTCACAGGACCTCGTTTTAGTTTGCAGCATGCACTTCAAGCCTGAGTTAGCAAGGGCTATGTGTCCTTGGCCCTTCTTGAGAGGCTGTGTTTCTGGAACCATTTTCAAGACATATTGTCCAAGATGTCACTCATGGACACTCTTTTCCGGCTTGCAGTTCCATACGATTTTGAGGTTTGGGGACCTGGTTTGCTATAGTTTGATTCTAGGTTGCGAGGGAGCGTCCCCCCCTCGCTCTCGCTCTCGAAGTGCGCTCCGAAAGGGAGCGTTAAGGGAGCGTGCTCCCTGAACGCTCCCTAGGGAAAAAAAACGCTCCCTAGCTTAAAAACACTCCCAAAAACGCCCCTTGCCTTAAAAGGTCTCATAACCATGGTTGGAAGTGGAACTTTTGGGTGAATATGATGGTGATCATATTCTTGGAGACATGCCACCCCCATGCACTACCAACATTCCAAATGCACAATTTTTCCTTTATCTTCAGAATGTCGATTGCCACGTGGGGGCCATTCAGTTGTTGGTCGTGTTCCACAAACACTTCCACCTACTCCTTCTCTTCTTCAAAGATCACAAGAGAAGAAACTAGAAGTTTCTCGTGGCAAGAGGAAAACTTAGAGCATAGTACTTAGTACGTGCTACTATATACTAAATCTCTTTTTCTGTTCCTGTTTAGAAGTAGTCTCTAGAACTTAGTACTTTGTCTTGACTCTTTATTATGGATTATTCTACAAACAATGAAGTTACGAACATTATATGACAGTTTACCTTTGAAGTTTGAAGTTTGAACTGTTGATTGAATCTTACAACTCTTTAGTAATAAATATGATGCTCTAGAGTCTATTTCATTTTGTGGTTGATGTTGTCTGTTAGTATGTTACAATCTATTGATGACAAATGTTTATGATTGATGTTATATGTGTTCTAAATGGTTGATGCTTTAATGATCATCACTAATCCATCAGTGAAATGATCTTATATCTATGTTTTCATGTTTTTCACAATTGATTCGACATTCTGCATGCTTTATATATATATGCATCAATATATATATATTTTATGTATTATATTAAAAACGTTCCCAGAACGCTCCCGCTCCCAGAAATTTTTGAAAATCGACGCTCCAACTCCCCGCTCCCGCTCCCACTTTTGCTCCCCACTCCCAATAACCTTGGTTTGATTGGTCTCCAATAGAGAGAGTACAGATCATCCTCCTTCGTTGCATCATTAGATGCAAGCATACAATTCCTTAGCCCATTGTCCTCGTAGAGTTTGGTGCTCGCCCTTTTTGACTTGAGACAATGTTTGGTCTCATCTCACTCTTGCACCGCATTTAGAGCTTTGCTGATACAACGAAGGGACAAGATTGGTATCCATACCTAACTCACTGCTCATTAAAGTTCATCGGATCAACTAGTTCTTCGGCTCAATCTTGGTGTTGGTATGTCAGGGTCTCAGATCTCCTTGTATCTGTGGGTATTACGATAGATCGACTTCCTCAATTTAGATATTCCTTGGATGCACTTGGCCACCTCTTACCTACTAGACATGAGATGAATACAGTCATTCGAGAGGATATCTATAGGCAATTTGTACAGGTCACTTGGATAAACCCTCACGGTGGGTTATGTTTGAAGATGGCCTTCTATTATGAGCACTTCATGGTTATGAGGGATGGGCTCATTGTTCGACCCCACTACACACTTTGCCATTGGATGTACTCACTTTGGATCCCCTTGGGCCAGTTCAGAGTTGGTTCTCATAGACTGTGGATTGAGACTGACCATCAGATTGACTGTTTAGACAGGATCTGATAGTTGTCATCTTCGAGAGATTGAGACTGAGGAGCACTTCATCTTTCGTTTCCTAGTTTACTACGAGATTCGATTTTTAGTGATGCTTTTTGGGCTTACAAATGCACCTTCCACATTTCAAAGCTTAATGAATTCTCTTTTCAATCCCCCCATCAAAACATTTGTGTTGGTATTTTTTGGTGATATACTAATATACAACAAATCTTGGGAAGAGCATATACAACATGTTGACATGGCCCTGAAACTATTGGAGGAGCAAAAATTATATTTCAAAGCCTTCCAAGTGTTCCTTTGGGGTTTTGGAAGTGCAATATTTGGGTCATATTGTATCTCATGCGGGCATTAAGGTGGACCCCAAGAAAATTATAGCTATGATGGAATGGTCAATTTTCAAAACATTGAAGAATCATAGGGGATTCTTAGGATTGGCACGATATTACCACAAGTTTTTCAAGAACTTTGGTCAAATGGTAGCATCTCTAACATCATATTTAAAAAAGGATGCCTTTTATTGGTCTAAAGAAGCAACCCAAGCTTTTAAGAAACTTAAGAAGGCCACGTGTAGAACTCTTGTCTTGGCAATTCTTGATTTCATTGAAACCTTTATTATGGAGTGCGATGCCTTGGGGCATGGCACTGGCGCAGTTTTAATGCAAGAAGGAAGACCCTTGGCTTTGAAAGTTGCCAATTGAAAGGAAAGAGCTTACTCAAACCATTTCCGAGAAGGAAATGTTGACCATATTGAATGTAGTTAACCAATGTTTCCTATTACCTCTACAGGAGGTACCCTACATTTTTCATTTGGCTAAACCATAGTGGATGATGATGTATAATGGACTCCCAGACTTGGTCCGACCATGATTAGTCTCCTTAGTCCCCATTTCAATGTCTTTCGTCCTGGATTGGATTGGAGGCCTTGGAGTGGATCTATTGTAAGCACATGAGTTGTGTGGAGCCATGAGTCTTATGTATGGGTGAATGCAGTTTGTGGGGCCTAGTCCAGTCCATGTCATGCACACTTATGTCTTCCCACATGGTTATTTCATATCGAGTCTCTATGCATCTCTTGGCCATGGTGAATTATCGTTCATAGTTTACAACATGGTAGTCTCACAAAGTGACCATCATCATGGATTTCGAGGCAGTTCATGGATCACCATGCAGTGAGTCCTCGAAGGCAAAATACAACATGGACTCAAAATGATCGTAAAATTTTTACGAGCAAAACCCGTATTACACTTTTTGAATTGATAAAGTATTAAGGAAGATAGACCCTCCCAAAGGAAATTCGCTCTTCTCTTCTAAATGGAACGTTGAGCACATTTTCCAAGTCAAATGGTCAATTGAAGTGAATGTTGTGGTCTACTAGCCGTTCGAAGAATTTTAGCAAGTCAATGATGCACTCTCGCCAAGCAAAACTGATTATTTGAGCCACTAAAGGCCAAATCGTCCCCTAAGGGTCAAATCATACCTCTCTTCTCATGGATCGAGTGGTCAAACTAGCCATTAGTTGAAGATTTTCCAAATGTGGACAAAATATAGTCGTTATGCTCTTCTTCCAAGGGGAAATTGTCCTTAAGAGGCAACGCTGGCCATTTCCAAGGCCAACATTCACCTCCTCAACCAAATCGCACCCTATCCAAGACCACATGATTTCTTCTTGGTGGATCGAGCCTCTCTTTGGGACATTTTCAATGGTCAAGAATTCTAAGATGGATTTTATCCCTTTTTTCTCATGGAGCTATGTAATAAAAAATTATTATTCAATGGGTTTAGCCTCCAACCAATTGTGGATGAGCAAACCAAGAAATGATTATTTTATGAGGGAGGTAGAAACTATCCATTAAAAAAATTTCTATATAAGGCTAGCCCCTCCTCTCATTTGTTGTTGTGATCCAGGTGGATATTGGTGGTCACCCACCTATCCCAACTGGCTCAAAACAATCTTCTGGCAATTTACTATTTTTAGCAGTTTTTCAGTTCCTAAACTTTCGGGGCCATTTTGAGGGCCTAAATGAAGTTTTTTCGGGATCGAGCATCTCAAAGATTACCAAAGGCTTAGATTGAGCCCCCAAAATGAATCTCCTCGAAGATACCTTTCCAATGAGCTATCGTGCACCCTAAATGAAAATCGTATGCCAAAGTTATACCCCCAGGAAGTTGATACACCAAACTACCCAAATGGGGTCCACAAAACTGTTGGTTTTTCATCTTTCGGGGTTGGAGTTTTGGATTTATTTTTAATGTTAAAAAGGCCTTTAGAGCCTCATTGTAATCTGTCTTTTTGTGAATGTCAGTAGCCGTCACATCTCTTCTCAGAGATAAGCTACCACTATTCTAGCGAGTCTTTCACTCTGTATTTCTACAGTTTTGTACATTTCGCTCATTAATAGAAATTGTGTATTACTGTATCTCTGCGTTTATGGTTATATCTTTGATATATCTCTGTTATATTATTGGCTCTCTTGCAATATCTCTGTATATTTCTGTGTTATATCTCCGCTCTCATTTCGTGTCGAAAATAATCCAGATCTTGTTGTTGGAAAATTTGTGAGATCATAAATCCATAATTTTGACCTCAAATCTTGTGTCACTGCGGATTGTCTATTGTAATGCTTGTTCTTCTTGACCAAGGATGTTTTTATTTTGTGCTTTAACAATGTTTTTTCAAGATAATTGCAAGAGGTGATTAATCGATCCATTGAGGGGCTACATAGTCATGTGGAGGAAAGGAAATAGACTCTTTGTCTCTTCCGTTTCCTTGTGGGTGCCTAGTGAAACAAACTCAAGTTGTTGGACCAACTTCTTTGGAAGTAGCTTCAACCAAGCAGTTGTTTGTCACTTTGACCCAAGTTGATTGATTGTCTTGGAGACCATCCCTCAAGGAGTTTTCCTAGCAAATCCAAGGAGCAACCCATCTTCTTTTAAAATTTCTAGTATTGGGGGTGATAGTCTTCCGACTCCAAACTCAATCAAC
This sequence comes from Picea glauca, assembly GCA_000966675.3. Classification (NCBI taxonomy): domain Eukaryota; kingdom Viridiplantae; phylum Streptophyta; class Pinopsida; order Pinales; family Pinaceae; genus Picea; species Picea glauca. The sequence goes on from JZKD02S1962501.1 coordinate 57,959, forward strand.
TAGAAATACGTCCAAGGCCGATCTTCAACTCGCAGGGTCACAATCTCTCAAACCAAGAGACACCTAAAAGGTAAAAGAGGTAAAGTTTTCTCTCGATTTCTTCAACCAATTATTTCAAAAATTTAAATCATTCATTTTATTATAAAAATACAAAAAAAGTCATGCCCTAGCTTATTTTTTAATTTTCATATCTTATAAGCTAGTAGATCTTGGGGATTTTGCCATTTGGGAATTTCCCTACTCCAAGATAAATTTACTCTTGAGTTTTTGGGATTTATTGAACATATATCACAGTGGTTTCTTGAAGAATAGTGTGCAAATCTGTTTTTTTCACAGCGAAGAATACATTCAGATCCACACTGGTTTTTACATAAGAAGGGGCACTGTTGTAAGTGATTGTCCTCCAAACCCTTCCATGAATTTCCAGATTTGATTTATAAGTTATATCTTTTATTTTTTGGTTAAAATAAAAGAAAACTACAGGCCCAACAAGTATTTCTTTGGATGTAGCATTTTTGAGTTTTGACCCTAGGGGGATTTGAACCCCAAATCTGGAGAGGTAATTTCCAACCAGCTGGAAACTATCTTTGTTGCAGATCTAAAGGATATAGGGCATAGCATTCACTCATACTTTATTGCCCTATCCTTTCCACCCACAGATCTATTGATCTAGTGTGATTATACACTTGTTGGGGGCCTCAGAAGACCAATTTCCTTGTTGTTTTCTGCGTTTTTTTTGTTGTTTTGCAGGTCTGATATATCAGGGCAGAGGGGAAACATCTCATTTCTAGCCACTCTATCCAAGGTACAGATAGTACAAATCATTCACGAAGTGGTAAGAGTGTTTAACCCCTTCTTTGCATTATCTTAACCAATATTTCGATAGATTGGGGTAAGTTAGTTTGCTGTTTTGCTTGTTTAGTTTTCTGCATTATTTATTGGTTCAACAAGTCAGTTAAACAATTAACTCCTACCTTCACCTAGTGTTCTCTGTTTAGGCACTGGTCCCAAAATCCTTTGAGGTGAAGTGAAACATTGCGGGAAGCCTCCCAGAGCCTCTTAGTGTAAGAGTTTGGCTCGAATAGGGAATGATAGGTGCTGTGGTGACATTGGGAACCTATCCCCTGTGTTGCTGCCCTAGCGGTCTGATGACCTTGGCAAGCTGCTAGTTTGGTCGGTAATAGTTCCATTACTTAATTAATAACAAGACACTTCACAAGGTAAAACAAATCATGATAGTTTGAAGTACTTATTGGGAGAATGACTATCTTTGATAGAGCAACAAAAATGGGTCACAACGATGCTAGGTTATGACTTTGAAATTATCTAAAAAGAAGGGAAAGAGAATCTGGTGGTAGATGCACTTTCAAGGAAGGAAGAGGACGTTGAGGCCTTACTTCGTGCTATTTCATTCTACAAGTTGATTGTGTGAAAAAAGCAAGGATAGAATGACAACGACACTAGAATACATGGTAGTTCATTTGACAACTACAACAGGACTCCAGTGCATTAGATAAATTTGTGTGTGACAGAATGGTTTGCTCTGGTACAGGGATTGCCTATATTTATGTAAGAATTCCCAACTCAAATAGAAGTTCCTTTCAAAACTACACACTCTTCCTGTTATTGGGGGACACTTGGGAATTTTGAAAACTTGTCACAAGACCAAGAAGGATTTTTCTGGGAAGGTCTTAAAGCTGATGTTTAAAAGTTTGTGGTAGAGTGTTTGGCTTGCCAATGTAACATAGGAGAGACAATGAAGACCCTAGGTCTTCTAGAACCATTAGCCATACCAAGTCAGTATTAGGAAGATGTCCCAATGGATTTTATCATAGGTCTACCAAAGTCTAAAGGGAAGAATGTCATCATGGTGGTGGTGGATTGACTAAAAAAGTATGCCTGTTTTTCCTCACTTTCTCATCCTTTTAAAGCAAGTCCAATAGTGCAACATTCATGGAAACAATTCAAAAGCTACATGGAAACCCCAATATTATTGTAAGGGACAAAGATACGATTTTCACTAGTAATTTTTGGTTTGACTTGNTGGGTATTACGATAGATCGACTTCCTCAATTTAGATATTCCTTGGATGCACTTGGCCACCTCTTACCTACTAGACATGAGATGAATACAGTCATTCGAGAGGATATCTATAGGCAATTTGTACAGGTCACTTGGATAAACCCTCACGGTGGGTTATGTTTGAAGATGGCCTTCTATTATGAGCACTTCATGGTTATGAGGGATGGGCTCATTGTTCGACCCCACTACACACTTTGCCATTGGATGTACTCACTTTGGATCCCCTTGGGCCAGTTCAGAGTTGGTTCTCATAGACTGTGGATTGAGACTGACCATCAGATTGACTGTTTAGACAGGATCTGATAGTTGTCATCTTCGAGAGATTGAGACTGAGGAGCACTTCATCTTTCGTTTCCTAGTTTACTACGAGATTCGATTTTTAGTGATGCTTTTTGGGCTTACAAATGCACCTTCCACATTTCAAAGCTTAATGAATTCTCTTTTCAATCCCCCCATCAAAACATTTGTGTTGGTATTTTTTGGTGATATACTAATATACAACAAATCTTGGGAAGAGCATATACAACATGTTGACATGGCCCTGAAACTATTGGAGGAGCAAAAATTATATTTCAAAGCCTTCCAAGTGTTCCTTTGGGGTTTTGGAAGTGCAATATTTGGGTCATATTGTATCTCATGCGGGCATTAAGGTGGACCCCAAGAAAATTATAGCTATGATGGAATGGTCAATTTTCAAAACATTGAAGAATCATAGGGGATTCTTAGGATTGGCACGATATTACCACAAGTTTTTCAAGAACTTTGGTCAAATGGTAGCATCTCTAACATCATATTTAAAAAAGGATGCCTTTTATTGGTCTAAAGAAGCAACCCAAGCTTTTAAGAAACTTAAGAAGGCCACGTGTAGAACTCTTGTCTTGGCAATTCTTGATTTCATTGAAACCTTTATTATGGAGTGCGATGCCTTGGGGCATGGCACTGGCGCAGTTTTAATGCAAGAAGGAAGACCCTTGGCTTTGAAAGTTGCCAATTGAAAGGAAAGAGCTTACTCAAACCATTTCCGAGAAGGAAATGTTGACCATATTGAATGTAGTTAACCAATGTTTCCTATTACCTCTACAGGAGGTACCCTACATTTTTCATTTGGCTAAACCATAGTGGATGATGATGTATAATGGACTCCCAGACTTGGTCCGACCATGATTAGTCTCCTTAGTCCCCATTTCAATGTCTTTCGTCCTGGATTGGATTGGAGGCCTTGGAGTGGATCTATTGTAAGCACATGAGTTGTGTGGAGCCATGAGTCTTATGTATGGGTGAATGCAGTTTGTGGGGCCTAGTCCAGTCCATGTCATGCACACTTATGTCTTCCCACATGGTTATTTCATATCGAGTCTCTATGCATCTCTTGGCCATGGTGAATTATCGTTCATAGTTTACAACATGGTAGTCTCACAAAGTGACCATCATCATGGATTTCGAGGCAGTTCATGGATCACCATGCAGTGAGTCCTCGAAGGCAAAATACAACATGGACTCAAAATGATCGTAAAATTTTTACGAGCAAAACCCGTATTACACTTTTTGAATTGATAAAGTATTAAGGAAGATAGACCCTCCCAAAGGAAATTCGCTCTTCTCTTCTAAATGGAACGTTGAGCACATTTTCCAAGTCAAATGGTCAATTGAAGTGAATGTTGTGGTCTACTAGCCGTTCGAAGAATTTTAGCAAGTCAATGATGCACTCTCGCCAAGCAAAACTGATTATTTGAGCCACTAAAGGCCAAATCGTCCCCTAAGGGTCAAATCATACCTCTCTTCTCATGGATCGAGTGGTCAAACTAGCCATTAGTTGAAGATTTTCCAAATGTGGACAAAATATAGTCGTTATGCTCTTCTTCCAAGGGGAAATTGTCCTTAAGAGGCAACGCTGGCCATTTCCAAGGCCAACATTCACCTCCTCAACCAAATCGCACCCTATCCAAGACCACATGATTTCTTCTTGGTGGATCGAGCCTCTCTTTGGGACATTTTCAATGGTCAAGAATTCTAAGATGGATTTTATCCCTTTTTTCTCATGGAGCTATGTAATAAAAAATTATTATTCAATGGGTTTAGCCTCCAACCAATTGTGGATGAGCAAACCAAGAAATGATTATTTTATGAGGGAGGTAGAAACTATCCATTAAAAAAATTTCTATATAAGGCTAGCCCCTCCTCTCATTTGTTGTTGTGATCCAGGTGGATATCGGTGGTCGCCCACCTATCCCAACTGGCTCAAAACAATCTTCTGACAATTTACTATTTTTAGCAGTTTTTCAGTTCCTAAACTTCCGGGGCCATTTTGAGGGCCTAAATGAAGTTTTTTTGGGATCGAGCACCTCAAAGTTTACCAAAGGCTTAGATTGAGCCCCCCAAAATGAATCTCCTCGACGATACCTTTCCAATGAGCTATCGTGCGCCCTAAATGAAAATCGTATGCCAAAGTTATACCCCCCGGAAGTTGATACACCAAACTACCCAAAATGGGGTCCACAAAACTGTTGGTTTTTCATCTTTCAGGGTTAGGGTTTTGTATTTTTTTTAATGTTAAAAAGGCCTTTAGAGCCTCATTGTAATCTGTCTTCTTGTGAATGTGAGTAGCCGTCACATCTCTTCTCAGAGATAAGCTACCACCATTCTAGCGAGTCTTTCACTCTGTATTTCTACAGTTTTGTACATTTCGCTCATTAATAGAAATTGTGTATTATTGTATCTTTGCGTTTATGGTTATATCTTTGATATATCTCTGTTATATTATTGGCTCTCTTGCAATATCTCTGTATATTTCTGTGTTATATCTCCGCTCTCATTGTGTCAAAAATAATCCGGGTCATGTTGTTGGAAAATTTGTGAGATCATAATTCCATAATTTTGAGCTCAAATCTTGTGTCATTGCAGATTGTCTATTGTAATGCTTGTTCTTCTTGACCAAGGATGTTTTTATTTTGTGCTTTAACAATGTTTTTTCAAGATAATTGCAAGAGGTGATTAATCGATCCATTGAGGAGCTACATAGTCATGTGGAGGAAAGGAAATAGACTCTTTGTCTCTTCCGTTTCCTTGTGGGTGCCTAGTGAAACAAACTCAAGTTGTTGGACCAACTTCTTTGGAAGTAGCTTCAACCAAGCAGTTGTTTGTCACTTTGACCCAAGTTGATTGATTGTCTTGGAGACCATCCCTCAAGGAGTTTTCCTAGCAAATCCAAGGAGCAACCCATCTTCTTTTAAAATTTCTAGTATTGGGGGTGATAGTCTTCCGACTCCAAACTCAATCAACTAGAAATACGTCCAAGGCCGATCTTCAACTCGCAGGGTCACAATCTCTCAAACCAAGAGACACCTAAAAGGTAAAAGAGGTAAAGTTTTCTCTCGATTTCTTCAACCAATTATTTCAAAAATTTAAATCATTCATTTTATTATAAAAATACAAAAAAAGTCATGCCCTAGCTTATTTTTTAATTTTCATATCTTATAAGCTAGTAGATCTTGGGGATTTTGCCATTTGGGAATTTCCCTACTCCAAGATAAATTTACTCTTGAGTTTTTGGGATTTATTGAACATATATCACAGTGGTTTCTTGAAGAATAGTGTGCAAATCTGTTTTTTTCACAGCGAAGAATACATTCAGATCCACACTGGTTTTTACATAAGAAGGGGCACTGTTGTAAGTGATTGTCCTCCAAACCCTTCCATGAATTTCCAGATTTGATTTATAAGTTATATCTTTTATTTTTTGGTTAAAATAAAAGAAAACTACAGGCCCAACAAGTATTTCTTTGGATGTAGCATTTTTGAGTTTTGACCCTAGGGGGATTTGAACCCCAAATCTGGAGAGGTAATTTCCAACCAGCTGGAAACTATCTTTGTTGCAGATCTAAAGGATATAGGGCATAGCATTCACTCATACTTTATTGCCCTATCCTTTCCACCCACAGATCTATTGATCTAGTGTGATTATACACTTGTTGGGGGCCTCAGAAGACCAATTTCCTTGTTGTTTTCTGCGTTTTTTTTGTTGTTTTGCAGGTCTGATATATCAGGGCAGAGGGGAAACATCTCATTTCTAGCCACTCTATCCAAGGTACAGATAGTACAAATCATTCACGAAGTGGTAAGAGTGTTTAACCCCTTCTTTGCATTATCTTAACCAATATTTCGATAGATTGGGGTAAGTTAGTTTGCTGTTTTGCTTGTTTAGTTTTCTGCATTATTTATTGGTTCAACAAGTCAGTTAAACAATTAACTCCTACCTTCACCTAGTGTTCTCTGTTTAGGCACTGGTCCCAAAATCCTTTGAGGTGAAGTGAAACATTGCGGGAAGCCTCCCAGAGCCTCTTAGTGTAAGAGTTTGGCTCGAATAGGGAATGATAGGTGCTGTGGTGACATTGGGAACCTATCCCCTGTGTTGCTGCCCTAGCGGTCTGATGACCTTGGCAAGCTGCTAGTTTGGTCGGTAATAGTTCCATTACTTAATTAATAACAAGACACTTCACAAGGTAAAACAAATCATGATAGTTTGAAGTACTTATTGGGAGAATGACTATCTTTGATAGAGCAACAAAAATGGGTCACAACGATGCTAGGTTATGACTTTGAAATTATCTAAAAAGAAGGGAAAGAGAATCTGGTGGTAGATGCACTTTCAAGGAAGGAAGAGGACGTTGAGGCCTTACTTCGTGCTATTTCATTCTACAAGTTGATTGTGTGAAAAAAGCAAGGATAGAATGACAACGACACTAGAATACATGGTAGTTCATTTGACAACTACAACAGGACTCCAGTGCATTAGATAAATTTGTGTGTGACAGAATGGTTTGCTCTGGTACAGGGATTGCCTATATTTATGTAAGAATTCCCAACTCAAATAGAAGTTCCTTTCAAAACTACACACTCTTCCTGTTATTGGGGGACACTTGGGAATTTTGAAAACTTGTCACAAGACCAAGAAGGATTTTTCTGGGAAGGTCTTAAAGCTGATGTTTAAAAGTTTGTGGTAGAGTGTTTGGCTTGCCAATGTAACATAGGAGAGACAATGAAGACCCTAGGTCTTCTAGAACCATTAGCCATACCAAGTCAGTATTAGGAAGATGTCCCAATGGATTTTATCATAGGTCTACCAAAGTCTAAAGGGAAGAATGTCATCATGGTGGTGGTGGATTGACTAAAAAAGTATGCCTGTTTTTCCTCACTTTCTCATCCTTTTAAAGCAAGTCCAATAGTGCAACATTCATGGAAACAATTCAAAAGCTACATGGAAACCCCAATATTATTGTAAGGGACAAAGATACGATTTTCACTAGTAATTTTTGGTTTGACTTG
>JZKD02S1962512.1:0-22108 GCA_000966675.3 Picea glauca
ACACCAAGTTGAGGAGATTGAAATTTGTGGACCTGTTCACACAAGGTCAATGTGGATGGTGGAGAGGCACTTGAAATCATTGAAGGCGTTGGTTAGACAAAGAGAACGTCCTGAGTGTTATATGGTGGAGGGATATATGGTATATCAATCCATGGTGTATATTAGTTAGTATCTTCCTAAATTAGCAACGCCAACTATGCATGCAGTGGATTGCATTTGGGATGTGAACTCCATCAAAAAAATTGAAGATCAGGAGCATTTATTGGGGAAAGGTAGAATGAAAAAAATGAGAGGTAATATATTAATAATTGTGGAGATTTATATTAATAATACATATAAAGTTTCATTTTTCGTGTATATGATCATACTCATTAATATATTAATATAATTTATTTCATAAATTATTAATATTTATAACCTGCATATTGGACGTTATAACTAATATTTAATATCGATGAATTATGATTTTTTTATTTAGTTGCTCAAGAGTGGGATGCACTATATTTATACATTGCAAATAATCTTGATTGGATGAATGTATGGATTGAAATATGTAAACAACATAATGGAGGTAGGTTATCATGGCAACGACTCTCTGAATTGGTTAGAGAAGCTCGTCGTAATGAAGATGCCAATGTTATGCAAAGGGAAATTTATTTAGCATATGGTTTGAAAGATGGACAGGTAAGAAAATTCACCCATTTTATTCAGTTATTTTATATTATATTAATGTGACTACATGTGTGCTGTATTTTTCAGATACTTTCTGATAGTGGGATAACTGCAGTATTCTAGGTCACTAATGTTTCCTCTAGGAGTGACAGACATCCCCGAGAATCTGAAAATAGATACTATGGGTATTTAAACGAAATACTTGAGTGTGACTTTAATTCCTTCAAATTAGTTTTGTTCTATTTCAAATGGTATAGGTTATGAATGCATGAAATCGATGAGGAAAAAATTGTTATTCAACATGCCAACGGATTTCCAATGATTAAAACAACGATGTTTGAAAGAGGACATGATCGCTATGTTTTTCCAAGCTAATGTGAACATGTCTTTTACTCAAATGTTCTAGGTGAGAGGGATTGGTCATTTGTTGTTAGACATGATCCAGGAGGAAGGCCAATTAAGTATACTCATTTACAAGAAGAAGATGATATTGAAGATCAAGAAGATGATTCGACAGATCAGATAGATCTGGAAGATCATGCAGGGTCGACAGATAAAGAAGATGAAGAAGATCATGATCCAGGTGTAGGAGACAATATTGCAATTCTTGATGATGGTGTCGATAAAAATATGCTCGAAAATGACATTGATGACGATGATGATATCGTTAATCCTTTCAACACCGTTTCTGAACTGGATGATGATACAGATGTCGATTTCGATGAAGAAGATCAAGATAAAGAATAATGATGATTACACAGATGTTGAGATTGGATTAGGTACGTGACTATATAATATTTTAATTTGTATGAAATATTCTCTTAAAATAATTTACTTATAATGTCATGGGTTAATTACATGTTTTTAAGTTTTATGCAACGTTTTTATATCCTATGTTACATGTTGTTTAATTATTATGTGAAACTTGAAAATAGTTGCCAATATACTAAAGTACGTGGTAGACTAAAAATATCATTTAGAAACGCATAATTTCATGTACCTTCATTAATTTTTGTTTTTGTAGCTTCTATGCATAAATCTTAATAGGACGTTACTTTCGATTATTTTCTATTTTATAGATTGGGTATTGGGGATCAATTGAGAGTGATGTGAGGGTGAGGGGAGGGACCATATGAGCTTCCACCTTCACGTGGTTGGCCTTGTTCAGTAGAGGATAAATTATTCTTGAAACCAAGAGAAGCTCTTTCATTTTTATACCATCATGATCGTATAAGATTTCATCAATATTGTTTTCATAGTATTCCATCAACGAAGTTTCGATAAACGTGTTTGTCATTTCTATAGAATTTTTGTTGAAACCCTATTTTTCTTTCAAAGTACACAATTTGGTTGACGCAAGTTTTAATTTTGCATCAACCTTTCTTCATTTTTATTTCAGGTTCTACATTAATGTATATACAATGTATCTGTGTCATAGTTGTGATGAAAAATCCCTCTTTTTCATTGATTGCTTAATCAACGCCATAAAAATACTCCTTTGCAGTACTAGATGTGGGGATGTGTGTAATGTCAATTTTTTTTTACAAGGAACGAGGAATGAAAATTGTACTAGGACTAGACACCGACAATAATGACCTTTGAATGGGCCAACGTTGAAATTTTTTCAAACTGTTTCTGTATGTACTGAATTTGACATGGATAGACTATTTACATGCCTTAACTATATGGGAGGGTTTCTGGACTCAAATTTTACTCACACACCCACTTTATTCCATCAACAATTCATCATGTAAACCATAAACCCTAATTTTCTTTCAAAGTACACAATTTGGTTGATGCAAGTTTTAAGTTATCCTCAGTATTTCTTCATTTTTCTTTCAGGTTATACATTAATGTATATACAATGTATCTATGTCATAGTTGTGATGAAAAATCCCTCTTTTTCATTGATTTGTTAATCAAAACCATAGAAACACTAGACGTAGGAAACAATGACATGTGAATGGGGCCAACATTGAAATTTTTTCAAACTGTTTCTGTATGCATTGAAATTTGACATGGATAGACTATTTTCATGCCGTAATGATATGGTAGAGTTTATGGACTCAAATTTCACTTACACACCCACTTTCTTCCATCATCATATCATCATGTAAACCATAAACCCTATTTTTCATATGTTCTAGTAGATATGTTAATGATTCCAAATTTCATATTTGTATTCGACTCAAGGTCCAACTAGCTTGCAAAGTATCAAATTTTAATTTCAAGTTGATAAACCAAATATGAAATGAATCCAAGCATCATTTGATATCGTCGCAAGAGAGATGAATGTAAATAATCTTGCGACGAATTATACTATCAACGAAAAAAGTTCATCGATAGTATAGCTAATTCGTCGCAAAAATGTGTCTAATTTGAATGGTGTTACATGGTTTTCAAGGAGTGTAGGGATTATATGGTGCAATGTAGTGTATTCTATAAGAACAATCTCTATGTCAAACCTCAAAATGGATAGTACCATATCTTGTTCATAAGACAAATATTTTTTGTATGTTTCCTTTGTGGTGGCTCAAGCCCTCAGTACACATGATGCATGACAATGAAATGTAGCAATTTGACTATTGAATGATAGTGTTATGTCACCCATGGTTAAGGAAATAACATAAGGCTATTAGGTCCTATTTGAATCTTCTTATAATTGAGATTAGTTACATAGTCCTTGAAAAAAGACAAAAGACTTATGTAGAGGATATTTGGTCTTTGTGTGGGACATTTTATGCCATTATTATGTTTTGTACAAAAATAATGGATCTTGGGGACTACACCATGGTCAAGGAACGAGGAATAAAGAACAAGGAACAAGGAATGGGGAACGAAAATTGAAATATGACTAGACACCAACAACAGTGACCTGTGAATGGGGCCAACGTTGAAATTTTTTCAAATAGTTTCTGTATGCACTGAAATTTGTCATGGATAGACTATTCGCATGCCTTAATGATATGGGAGGGTTTATGGACTCAAATTTGACTCACACACCCACTTTATTCCATCATTAATTCATCATGTAAACCATAAACCCTAATTTTCTTTCAAAGTACACAATTTGGTTGACGCAAGTTTTAAGTTTTCATCAGTGTTTCTTCATTTTTCTTTTAGGTTCTACATTAATGTATATACAATGTATCTGTGTCATAGTTGTGATGAAAAATCCCTCTTTTTCACCGATTACTTAATCAATGCCATAAAAATACTCCCTTGCAGTACTAGATGTGAGGACGTGTGTAATGTCGAATGAATTTTACAAGGAACGAAAATTGTACTAGGACTAGACACCGACAATAGTGACTAGTGAATGGGGCTAACGTTGGAATTTTTTCAAACTGTTTCTGTATGCACTAAAATTTGACATGGATATATTATCCGCATGCCTTAATGATATGGGAGGTTTTTTGGACTCAAATTTGACTCACACACTCACTTTCCTCCATCAATTCATCATGTAAACCATAAACCCTAATTTTCTTTCAAAGTACACAATTTGGTTGACGCAAGTTTTAAGTTTTCCTCAGTATTTATTCATTTTTCTTTCATGTTCTACATTAATGTATATACAATGTATCTTTTTCATAGTTGTGATGAAAAATCCCTCTTTTTCGTTGATTTCTTAATCAACACCATAAAAATACTAGAGGTGGGCAACAATGACATGTGAATGGGGCCAACGTTGAAATTTTTTCAAACTATTTCTGTATGCATTGAAATTTGACATGGATAGACTATTCACATGCCTTAACGATATGGGAGGGTTTATGGACTCATATTTCACTCACACACCCACTTTCTTCCATCATCATATCATCATGTAAACCATAAACCCTATTTTTCATATGTTCTAGTAGATATGTTAATGATTCCAAATTTCATATTTGTATTTGACTCAAGGTCCAGCAAGCTTGCAAAGTATCAAATTTTAATTTCAAGTTGATAAACCAAATATGAAATGAATCCAAGCATCATTTGATATCATCGCAAGAGAGACTGATGTAGGAGCATCGTAAGCAAGCGCAAGTGGAAGACAACTGGATATGCACCAACGCGCATTTTGAAGACATTTTGAATTTTAAAAGAAGAAACTTTAATGTAATAGCTGGAAGGATGTAATTGCTCTTAAATGTTTGGGGATTGTAATGCAGATATTGAGCGTTGCTCTCATCTGCCGATTGTAGGCGGTTAATGTAATGAATGCAAAGTAGACGTAGGCTTTAATTTGATTAGATAGCTTGAGGATTGTAGGAGGGAAAACTCGAGAAATCTCCCTCGTATGTATTGTCTTGTATTATTATTCTCATAGTAGTTAGTAGCTGTAGAGAAAAAGAGCATTAGAGAGTAGAGAAGAATAGAGATTGTAGAAGTTGTATGAATGGATAGCTATTGCTATTAAATCCATGTACAGAAGCACTTGAATTAATATAAGAATGCTTGATCCAATTTCATGGTGTATCATGGTTACTATTTACATATCTTGAATGGTATGTTTACAGTTCGTTTATATGCTTTGTTTGCATTTTTTTCAATGTTGTGTGTGTATCAATGATTTCATGTTGAATGTATGAAGTCTGTGAGAGGGAGAGTGTAAGTTTCAATTGTTTCTCTTCCTGATAGTTCCTGCAAGGAGTGCAGTGAAGGTCTGCAAGAATTGCGTTGACGAGATTCTGAGTTTCACCTCAGAAAAGATCAAGAGGGATACCGTTGTTCTTATACCAACGAAAGTGCAAGTATAGCATAGAGTCGTGCAAGGTGTGAACAAGCCAGGTCGAAATCTTAGACTTCTCCAACCAAGTGAGTGGTTAAAGAACGTATGTCGCAAGGAGTGCATAGAGTTGGGAGATATCAAATAATCAGGGATTATCGTGAAGGCCGCAAGGAGTGTGCGCAAGAATCCCTTAGAATCCTTGAGTTTGCAGTGAGAACCAAGCTCAGGAGGAATATAGACTTCAAAGAGTTCGAAGGAAGGACGAGGTTTGTAGTCACCTCATAGAAATCAATCTCAGGAGGAAAGACGCCAAGTTATTTGGCCAATAAGTATCAAAAACCTGAACAGACGGTGGAAACTCTTGGAGGGAGAAACGTCGATACCCGTGGACCGTTAGATTTAGTGGAGTTGCAGGGAGGATAAGTCGAGAGTATTTCCACACTTGCAAGCTTAGGGAAGATAACAGTTGTCATATCTGAAGGGGCAAGAGCTGTTGATTTGGTGCCTTGAATATCGACATTTTGGGAGTCGGGAGTGTGGAGGAAACAACTACCCGGAAGTCGCGATACGCAAAATACTGATGCGATCAGAAATGTTGATCATGGAAAGAACCCAGGACCGTTGATATGGCATAAGCGATCATCGCAAGTTCAGATTTTGGAAGAAGAGGAGAGGTCCATTTCACAAACCCCTAATACGTGAAATTCAGACACGATATGGACCATTAATCGCAGGAGGCATTGGGGCCATTGATCTGTGGCAAAGAAATATCACAATTTTAGATATTGGGTGAAGGAAGGAGAGCTACATTGCAAACCCCCGACACACAAATTCCCGACGCGCTCAAAGGTTGGGCCCCTGGTCACAACTGAGGGTCACATCAGGAGGACTTAAGGTTGGAGCTAGAGACCGTTAACCCATTTCAGGATTTCGAGACTCGGAGAAGTCAGGTTGCTTTGCAACGAAAGTCCTGACATCATGAAATGCGATGTGCCCTTTTGGGGTTAAGCCTGTGGTCATGCCAGTGGTCGCGTGGATTGTAGACTCGCTCTTAGTGCTTGTTCATGCGTGTGGAGCTCAGAAAAAGGACCTATGGTTGCATGATAAGATGGTTCCAGTAGGAACCAAGGAGCCACTTCATCTTGGGAATTGGAAGATCTAAAGGACGGGAGGTCAAGCAGACCCTACTGAGGTGGGGGTCTACATCAGGTGGTATCAGAGCTAACAACTCTTGTTTTCTGTAGAGGAAAGACAAAGGATAGTTGTGATTTGAATTCTGCATGGACAAATTTAAACAATGCCGCCAAGAAGACGTCAAGAGAGGTCGATGCCCGACCCAGCCATGGAAAGGGAAATGAGAGAACTTCGTGCTCGATTGGATGCTATGGAGATAGCATAGAGGCGAACACCTGATGCTGGAGATGTCAGTGAGGATGAAAATGATAATGAAGCTGGAGCCAGAGAAGAATAAGTTGTAGCCAAAGATGCTGCAAAAGAATGTCTATTCAAAGTTGTTGCAAGGATAAGTGCCAGATCAAAAATGGATATTCTGATGTATGAAGGCAACTTAGACATTGAGGAGCTACGAGATTAGTTTAGAGCTTTGGATAAATACTTCGACTACGATAATATTGAATAAGATAAGAAGGTTAAGCATGTTGTCACTAGACTAAAAGGGCATGCAACACTGTGGTGGGATGAACTTCAGGCTGATAGGTGTTGCAAATTCAAACAAAGAATCAAAAGTTGGGATAGGATGGTCACCAAGATGAAAGCCAAATTCATACCCAGGGATTATCAAATCAATCTGTTCTGGAGAATGCATAAATTGAGACAGAAAGGGATGACAGTGAAGGAATACACTAACGAGTTTTACAGGATAAACATCAGAGCTAGTCATCATGAGAGTGATGATGAAAAAGTCACCGGATACATGAATGTCTTGAGGTATGAGATTCAAGATGAGATGAGCATGGTGATAATCAAAACTGTAGAATATACTTATCAGATTGCTTCAAAGGAAGAAGAGAAATTGACCCGAAAGCAAGATCAAAGGGGAAGAGGTAGAAGTCAGAGCAAAGGCAAGGTCATTGCCCAGGACAAAGTACAGAAGCCTAAGGATGAAGAGAAGAAGCCACATAACCAACCTAAAAGGGGAGGAAGTTCACATGGATGACAACATACCGATAGGAACGCTTTTCCTTGAACAAGAGGAAGAGGAAGAGGCACAGGGGGTGAAGTTAAGTGTTTTGTCTGTGGAAAGATCGGACACAAATATTGGGAATGTTCAGATAGAAAAATATATGGAGGAGACGAAGCTCACATTTCATAAGCGCAAAGGCGAAGTGTTGAGGCAGAAGATGCAGAAGGTGGAAATTCCTTAATGATGTGGAAAATTCTCTTGAAGCCAGAGAAAGAGATGGAGAATCCAGTCTAGAGGAATAGTTTATTTAGGACTTCTTGCAAGACCAAGGATAAGGTATGCAAGGTAATAGTTGATAGTGGAAGCATGGATAATATAATATCCATAGAGATGGTGGAAAATATCGAATTGGAGACAGTTGCACATCCAAGCCCATACAAAGTTTCGTGGTTGCAAAAAGGACATCAGGTAACTATCACTAAATAATGTTTAGTTGAATTTAAGATAGGGGGATACCGAGATGAGATATTATGTGATGTTATTTCCATGGATGTATGTCATATTTTGTTGGGGAGGCCTTGGAAATATGACAGAAATGTTATTCATGCCGGAAGAAAGAACACATGCACTTTGGAAAAGAATGGTAGGACACATATGTTGCTGCCAATTGAAGACAAGAGGGTGAAAGCAGAAGCAAGCAGTACTATACTTCTCATGAGTGGGAAGGAACTTCTGGATGAATTCAAGAAAGATGAAGAAATGTAGTTTGTTGTGGTGAGAAAACCTAGAGTCATTTTGACCAGTACTTTAGTAGATGATCTATTGGAGGAAATTCAAGAACTGCTGGATAACTTCGCTGATATAGTGGTGGATGATTTGCCTTGTTCATTGCCACCCATCAGGATCATAAGTCATCACATTGACCTTATACCAGGAGTGAGTTTTCCAAACAAAGCAGCGTATAGATTAACATCGCAGAAGAATGAGGAAGTCAAGAAGAAAGTCTAGGGTTTGATGGAAAAGGGATTGATTAGAGAAAGCTTGAGTCCATGCGTTGTACCAATAGTGTTAAGTCCGAAGAAGGATGGTGGATGGAGGATGTGTACAGACTCAAGGGCTATAAAAAAAATCACCATCAGGTATAGATTTCGTTTACCCAGGATGGATGACTTGATGGATTGCTTGAGTGGGGCAAAGTTTTTTTCAAAAATTGATTTGAAAAGAGGATATCACTAGATTAGAATGAGGGAAGGTGATGAATCAAAGAGAACATTCAAGACAAATGAAGGACTGTATGAACGAATTCTTGAAATATTTCTTTGGGAAGTTTGTAATTGTGTATCTTGATGATATATTGATCTTCAGTAAGACTGAGGAAGAACATCTGAGGCATTTAGCTTTAGTAATGAGGAGGTTTCAGCAAGAGAAGCTGTTGATAAATCTGAAAAAGTCATCTTTCATGAAGACGAAACTCATTTATTTGGGTTTTGTGATCTCTTCGAATGAGTTGAAGATGGATCCTGAAAAGGTAAAAGCGATCAAAGATTGGCCATCTCCAAGTAATATCTTTGAAGTCAGAAGATTCCATGGACTAGCCAGTTTTACATGAAGTTCATCACAAATTTTAGTGGGATTTGTGCGCCAATGATGGACACAGTCAAGAAAAGACACAAATATTTTCATTGGACAGAGGAAGGAAAAAGAAGTTTCAAGTTGTTAAAGGAGAAGATAACCAAACAACTAGTTCTGGTTCTGCCAGATTTCAATAAAGCATTTCAAGTCAGATGTAACGCAAGTGGATTCGCGGTTGGAGCAGTCTTAAGTCAAGACAATAGACGAGTCATATACTTCAGTGAGAAGCTGAACGAGACCAAGATGAAATATTCCACATATGATAAAGAGTTTTATGCAGTCATACAGGCGATGCAGAAATGGAGGCACTACTTGGTTCCAAAGGAGTTTGTTTTGTATAGCAACAATCATGCCTTATAGTTTATAACCAGACATGAAAAACTGAACCAAAAACATGCAAAATGGATTGAATTTATGCAGAACTTTACTTTTGTTATAAAGCACAATTCTAGGACTGCTAACAAGGTTGTTGATGCATTGAGCAGGAAATGTTTGATTCTGTAGGAGTTTCGAGTGAAGACCTTAGGTTTTGATAGCCTTAAGGAAATGTACAGAGATGATTCAGATTTCAAGGACGCTTATGAAGCATGCAAGAATCCTGTTCTAAGAGATAGAAGCCAATGGATTGAATATTTAATCTAGGATGGGCTATTATTTAAAGGAAATCAATTGTGTATCCCAAAGAGTTCTATGAGAGAAAACCTTTTGAAACAAAAGCACAGTGGGGGATTGGCTGGACATTTCAGCCATGAAAAAACATTTGCACAATTGAACAGTTTATATTATTGGCCAGGGATGAGGAAAGATGTCAATAAATTTGTCAATAGATGTATAATTTGCCAACATGCAAAGGGGAAAATACAGAATACAAGGTTGTATCAACCACTATTGATACCAGAGAGACCATGGGACACAGTAAGAATGGATTTTGTGTTAGGACTGCCAAGGACACAGAGAGGTTGTGATTCCATATTCATGGTAGTTGACAGATTCTAAAAAATGGTACATTTTATTCCATGTCAGAAAACCAGTGATGCAACACACATTGAAAATTTGTTTTTCAAAGATTTTGTTCAACTTCATGGTTTACCCAAGATTATTGTTTTAGACAGGGATGCCAAATTTGTTGGTCATTTCTAGAGGACACTATGAAAGAAGCTGGGGACAGATTTATCATTTAGCTTAACATATCACCCTCAGATGGATGGATAGACTGAGGTAGTAAATCAAAGTTTTGGGGACTTATTGAGGATTTTAGTAGCTGAACATCACAGTCAGTGGGATCAGATTCTGCCACAAGAGGAATTTTCATATAATGAGTCACCTAACCGGAGCATGGGACAGATCCCATTCCAGATAATGTATGGAATGCAACCAAGAGGAGTATCTGAGTTGAGAGACTTAGAGAAGAATGAGTTTAGGAGTGCTTGAGTGGAATATTTTGTAGCAGAGATGCAGGAGCTCCACAGTAAGATTAAAGAACGGTTGCAGAATTCCAACTAGGAATACAAGCACAGAGAAGATCAGAACATGAGAGAGATTCAAGTAGAAGTGGGAGATTTGGTCTTAGCACATCTAAGAAAAGAAAGGTTCCAAATAGGAACATATAATAAATTGAAGATGAAAAAGATAGGGTCGTGTAAGATTTTACAGAAATTTGAGGCAAATGCTTATGAGATAGAATTGCCAGATGATGTGGGAATATCATCCATATTCAACATAGAAGATCAGTATCCTTATAGACTAGATGAACTAGGAGGAGAAGAGAATCATAAGGAAATTTAGTGGGTTAAGCAGACGCCTGTAGCTGAAAATCCGCAGATGGAAAAGCTCATTAATCAGAGAGTTGGAAAGAAAACCCAGAGAATGACATATCTTGAATATTTGGTAAAATGGAAGGGACACCCGATTGAATATGCCAGTTGGGAAAGTGAAGCAAATATCCAGAAACATGGATAGACAATGCAGGAGATCATGGACATGAGTCCATGAATTTTTCAGCCAGAGGAGTATGATGCAAGAACATTGTAAGCAAGTGCAAGTGGAAGACAACTGGATATGCACCAGCACACATTTTGAATTTCAAAAGATGAAACTTTAATGTAATAGCTGGAAGGATGTAATTGCTCTTAAATGTTTGGGGATTGTAATGAAGATATTGAGCGTTGCTCTCATCTGCCGGTTGTAGGTGTTTAATGTAATGAATGCAAAGTAGATGTAGGCTTTAATTCAATTAGATATCTTGAGTATTGTAGGAGGGAAAACTCAAGAAAGCTCCCTTGTATGTATTGTCTTGTATTATTATTAACATAGTAGTTAGTAGTTGTAGAGCAAGAGAGCATTAGAGAGAAGAGAAGAACAAAGATTGTAGAAGTTGTATGAATGGATAGTTGTTGCTATTGAATCCATGTATAGAAGCACTTGAATTAATATAAAAATGCTTGATCCAATTTCATGGTGTATCATGGTTACTGTTTACATCTCTTGAATGGTATGTTTACAGTTTGTTTATATGCTCTATTTTCTTTTGTTTCAATGTTGTGTGTGTATCAGTGATTTCATGTTGAATGTATGAAGTCTGTGAGAGGGAGAGTGTAAGTTTCAATTGTTTCTCTTCCTAAGAATTCCTGCAAGGAGTGCAGTGAAGGTCTGCAAGGAGTGCGTTGACGAGATTCTGAGTTTCACCTCAGAAAATCTCAGGAGGGATATCGTTGTTCTTATATCAGCATAAGTGCAAGTATAGCACAGATCCATGCAAGGTGTGCACAGGCCAGGTCGAAGTCTTAGGCTTCTCCAACCAAGTGAGTGGTTGAAGAATGTCTTTCGCAAGGAGTGCGCAGAGTTGGGAGATATCAGATAATCAAGGATTATCATGAAGGCCGCAAGGAGTGTGCGCAAGAATCCCTTAGAATCCTTGAGTTTGCAGTGAGAACCAAGCTCAGGAGGGATAGAGACTTCGAAGATTTCGAAGGAAGGACGAGGTTTGTAGTCACCTCGTAGAAATCAAGCTTAGGGGGAAATACACCGAGTTATTTTTCCAGGAAGTATCGAGAACCTGAACGAATGGTGGAAACTCTCAGAGGAAGAAAAACAAATACCCGTGGACCGTTAGATCCAGTGGAGTTGCAGGGAGGTTAAGGTGAGATTCTTTCCACACTCGCAAGCTCAGGGGAGATAGGAGTCGTTATATATGAAGGGGCGAGTGCCATTGATTTGGATCCTTGAATATTGACATTTCAGGAGTCAGGAGCGTGGAGGAAACAACTACCCAGAAGTTGTGATATGCGAAATCCTGACGCGATAAAAAATGTTGATCATGGAAAGAACCTAGGACTATTGATCTGGTATAAGAGGTCATTGAAAGTTGAGATTTCGAAAGAAGAGGAGAGGGCCATTTCGCAAACCCCCGATATGCGAAATTTTGATGTGATATGGACCATTAATCATGGGAGGCATTGGGGCTATTGATATGTGGCAAAGAATCATGATTTCAGATATCAAGTGAAGGAAGGAGAGATACATCGCAACCCTCGACACGCGAATTCCCAACGCACTCGAAGGTTTGTCCCCTGGTCCCAGCCGAGGGTCACATCAGGAGGACTTAAGGGAGGAGCTAGAGACCGTTAACCCATTTCAGGATTTCAAGACTCGAAGAAGTCAGGGTGCTTTGCAATGAAAGTGCCTACATCACGAAACCCGACACACCCTTTTGGGGTTAATCATGTGGTCATGCCAGTGGTCGCGTCGAGTGTAGACTTGCGCCTAGTGCTTGTTCGCGTGGGTGGAGTTCGGAAAAAAGACCTGTGGTCGCATGATAAGAAGGTTCCAGTAGGAACCAAGGAGCCACTTTGGCTTGGGAATTAGAATATCCAAAGGTCGGGAGGTCAAGAAGACCCTGTTGAGGTGGGGGTTTGTGTCAGGTGGTATCAGAGCTAAAAACTCTTGTTTTTGTAGAGGAAAGACAAAGGAAAGTTATGATTTGAATTATGCATGGACAGATTTAAACAATGCCACCAAGAAGATGTCAAGAGAGGCCGATGCCTGACCCAGCCATGGAAATGGAAATGAGTGAACTTCGTGCTCGATTGGATGCTATGGAGATAGCACAGAGGCAAACACCTGATGCTGGAGATGTCACTAAGGATGAAAATGAGAATGCATCTCGAGCCAGAGAAGAAGAAGCTGTAGCCATAGATGTTGCATAAGAACGTCTATTCAAAGTTGTTGCAAGGATAGGTGCCAGAGAAAAAATGAATATTCCAATGTATGAACGCAACTTAGACATTGAGGATTTGCTAGATTGGTTTATAGCTCTAGATAAATACTTTGATTATGAGGATATTGAAGAAGATAATAAGGTTAAGCACGCTATCACTAGACTAAAAGGGAATGCAACACTATGGTGGGATGAACTGCAGGTTGATAGGCATTGCAAAGGAAAACAAGGAATCAAAAGCTGGGACAGAATGGTCGCCAAGATGAAAGCCAAATTCATACCCAGGCATTATCAAATCAGTCTATTCTGGAGAATGTAGAATTTGAGATAGAAAGGGATGACAATGAAGGAATACACTGAGGAGTTTTATAGGATAAACATCAGAGCTGGTCATCGTGAGAGTGATGATGAAAAAGTTGCCAGATACATGAATGGACTGAGGTATGAGATTCAGGATGAGATGAACATGGTGATAATAAAAACTGTATAAGATGCTTATCAGATTGCTTCAAAGGCAGAAGAGAAATTGACCCGAAAGCAAGGTCAAAGGGGTAGAGGTAGAAGTCAGAGAAAAGGCAAGGCCATTGCCCAGGATAGAGTATAGAAGCCCAAGGATGAAGATAAGAAGACACATAACCACCCTGAAAGGAGAGGAAGTTCATAGGGATGACAATATGCCGTTAGGAATGCTTTTCCTCGAGCAAGAGGAAGAGGAAGAGGCAGAGGAAGTGAAGTGAAGTGTTTTGTCTATGGAAGGATCAGAAACTTATCTTGGGAATGTCCTGATAGAAAAAGAGATGGAGGAGGCAAAGCTCACATTTCAGAAGTGAAAAGGTGAAATGTTGAGGCAGAAGATGCAGAAGGTGGAAATTCCTTAATGATGAGGAAAATTCTCTTGAAGCCAGAGAAAGAGATGGAGAATCCAGTCCAGAGGAACAATTTGTTTAGGATTTCTTGCAAGAACAAAGATAAGGTATGCAAGGTAATAGTTGATAGTGGAAGCACGGATAATATAGTATCCATAGAGATGGTGGAAAAGCTGGAATTGGAGACAGTTGCACATCCAAGCCCATGCAAAGTTTCATGGTTGCAAAAAGGACATCAGGTAACTATCACTAAACAATGTTTAGTTGAATTTAAGATAGGGGGATACCGAGATGAGATTTTATGTGATGCTATTCCCATGGATGTCTGTCATATTTTGTTGGGAAGGCCTTGGAAATATGACATAAATGTTATTCATGATGAAAGAAAGAACACATACACTTTGGAAAAGAATGGTAGGATGCATATGTTGTTGCCAATTGAAGACAAGAGGGTGAAAGCAGAAGCAAGAAGTACTATACTTCTCATGAGTGGGAAGGAAATTCTGGATGAAGTCAAGAAAGATGAATAAATGTAGTTTGTTGTGGTGAGAAAACCCAGAGTGATTTTGACCAATACTTCAGTAGATGATCTACCTGAGGAAATTTAGGAACTGCTAGATAATTTCGTTGATATAGTGGTGGACGATTTGCCTTGTTCGTTGCCACCCATCAGGAGTATAAGTCATCACATTGAACCTATACCAGGAGCAAGTTTTTCAAACAAAGCAGCGCACAGACTGATGCCGCAGGAGAATGAGGAAGTCAATAAGAAAGTCCAGGGTTTGATGGACAAGGGATTGATTAGAGAAAGCTTGAGTCCATGCATTGTACCATTAGTGTTAAGTTTGAAGAAGGATGGTGGATGGAGGATGTGTACAGACTCAAGGGCTATAAACAAATACACCATCATGTATAGATTTCCTTTACCCAGGATGGATGACTTGATGGATTGCTTGAGTGGGGCAACTTTTTTAAAAAAAAATGATTTGAAAAGCGGATATCACTAGATTAGAATGAGGGAAGGTGATGAATGGAAGACAACATTCAAGGCAAATGAAGGATTGTATGGATGGCTTGTCATGCCATTTGTCTTGATGAATGCACCAAGTACTTTTATGAGATTGATGAATTAAGTCTTGAAAGATTTCATTGGGAGGTTTGTAATTGTGTATCTTGATGATATATTGATCTTCAGTAAGACTGAGGAAGAACATCTGAGGCATTTAGCTTTAGTAATTAGGAGGTTGCAATAAGAGAAGTTGCTGATAAATATGAAAATGTCATCTTTCATGAAGATACAACTCATTTATTTTGGTTTCGTGATCTCTTCGAATGAGTTGAAGATGGATCCTGAAAAGGTAAAAGCGATCAAAGAGTGGTCATCTCCAAGGAATATCTTTGAATTCAGAAGCTTCCATGGACTAGCCAATTTTTACAGGAAGTTAATCATAAATTTTAGTGGGATTTGTGCACCAATGATGGACACAGTCAAGGAAAAACATAAATATTTTCATTGGATAGAGGAAGTAGAAAGAAGTTTCAAGTTGTCAAAGGAGGAGATAACCGAACAACCAATTCTAGTTCTGCTAGATTTCAATAAAATATTTCAAGTCATATGTGACACAAGTGGATTCGCGATTGGAGTAGTCTTAAGTCAAGACAATAGATGAGTCGTATACTTCAGTGAGAAGCTGAATGAGACCAAGATGAAATATTCCACCTATGATAAAGAGTTTTATGTAGTCATACAGGCGTTGAAGAAGTGGAGGCACTACTTAGTTCCGAAGGAGCTCATTTTGTATAGCAACAATCATGCCTTACAGTTTATAAACAGACAGGAAAAAATGAACCAAAAACATGCAAAATGGATTGAATTTATGCAGAACTTTACTTTTGTTATAAAGAAAATTTATGGGACTGCTAACAAGGTTCTTGATGCATTGAGCAGGAAATGTTTGATTCTGCAGGAGTTTCAAGTGAAGACCTTAGGTTTTGATAGCCTTAAGGAAATGTACAAAGATGATTCAGATTTCAAGGATGCTTATGAAGCATGCGAGAATCCTGTTCTGAGAGATAGAAGCCAATGGATTGAATATTTAATCCAGGATGGGCTATTATTTAAAGGAAATCAGTTGTGTATCCCGAAGAGTTCTATGAGAGAAAACCTTTTGAAGGAAAAGCACAGTGGGGGATTGGATGGACATTTCGGCCATGACAAAACATTTGCGCAACTGAACAGTTTATATTATTGGCTAGGGATGAGGACAAATGTCAAGAAATTTTTCAACAGATGTAGAATTTGCCAGCACGCAAAGGGGAAAAGACAAAATACAAGGTTGTATCAACCACTATCGATACCAGAGAGACCGTGGGACGTGGTAAGAATGGATTTTGTGTTAGGACTGCCAAGGACATAAAGAGGTTGTGATTCCATATTCATGGTAGTTGACAGATTACAAAAAATGGAAAATTTTATTCCATGTCAGAAAACCAGTGATGCAACACACATTGAAAATATGTTTTTCAAAGAGGTTGTTCGACTTCATGGTTTACCCAAGAGTATTGTTTCAGACAGGGATACCAAATTTGTTGGTCATTTCTGGAGGACACTATGGAATAAGTTGGGGACAGATTTATCTTTTATCTCATCATATCACCCTTAGACGGATGGACAGACTGAGGTAGTAAATCGAAGTTTGGGGGACTTATTGAGGAGTTTAGTGAACATCACAGTCAGCGTGATCAGATTCTCCCACAAGTGGAATTTTCATATAATGACTCACCTAACCAGAGCACAGGACAGAGCCCATTCCAGATAATGTATGGAATGCAACCAAGAGGAGTATCTGAGTTGAGAGACTTAGAGAAGAATGAGTTCAAGAGTGCTGGAGCGAATGATTTTGCGGGAGAGATGCAGGAGCTCCACAGTAAGATTAAAGAACGGTTGCAGAATTCCAACCAGGAATACAAGCACATAGTAGGTCAGCACAGGAGAGAGATTCAATTCAAAGTGGGAGATTTGGTCTTAACACATCTAAGAAAATAAATGTTCCCAAGGGGAACATATAATAAACTGAATATGAAAAAGATAGGGCCGTGTAAGATTTTACAGAAATTTGAGGCAAATGCTTATGAGATAGAATTTCCAGATGATGTGGGAATATCGCCCATATTCAACGTAGTAGATCTGTATCCTTACAAAGAAGATGAACTAGGAGGAGAAGAGAACTAGAGGAAATTCAGTGGGTTAAGCAGATGCCTGTAGCTGAAAATTAGCAGATGGAAAAGATCACTGATCAGAGAGTTGGAAAGAAAACCCAGAGAAAGACATATCTTGAATTCTTGGTAAAATAGAAGGGACACCCGATTGAAGATGCCAGTTGGGAAAGTGAAGAAAATATCTAGAAACATGGACAAATGGTGCAGGAGCTCATGGACAGGAGTCCATGAATTTTTCAGCCAGAGGAGTATGATGCAGGAGCATCGTAAGCAAGCGCAAGTGGAAGATAGATGGATATGCACCAGTGAGAATTTTGAAGACATTTCGAATTTCAAAAGATGAAACTTTAATGTAATAGCTGGAAGGATGTAATTGCTCTTAAATGTTTGGGGATTGTAATGCAGATCTTGAGCATTTCTCTCATCTTCCGGTTGTAGGCATTTAATGTAATGAATGAAAAGTAGACGTATGATTTAATTAGATTAGATAGATTGAGGATTGTAGGAGGGAAAAATTGAGAAAGCTCCCTCGTATGTATTGTCTTGTATTATTATTATCATAGTAGTTAGTAGTTGCAGAGCAAGAGAGCATTAGAGAGAAGAGAAGAACATAGATTGTAGAAGTTGTATGAATGGATAGTTGTTTCTTTTGAATCCATGTGTAGAAGCACTTGAATTAATATAAGAATGCTTGATCCAATTTCATGGTGTATCATGGTTACTGTTTACATCTCTTGAATGGTATGTTTACAGTTTGTTTATATGCTATGTTTTCATTTGTTTCAATGCTGTGTGTGTATCAGTGATTTCATGTTGAATGTATGAAGTCCGTGAGAGGGAGAGTGTAAGTTTCAATTGTTTCTCTTCCTAAAAATTCCTACAACGAGTGCAGTGAAGGTCTGCAAGGAGTGCGTTGAAGAGATTTTGAGTTTTACCTCAGAAAAGATCATGAGGGTTACTGTTGTTCTTATACCAGCATAAGTGCAAGTATAGCATAGAGCTATGCAAGGTGTGCATAGGCTAGGTTGAAGTCTTAGACTTCTCCAACCAAGTGAGTGGTTGAAGAATGTTTGTCGCAAGGAGTGCACAAAGTTGGGAGATATCATATAATAAGGGATTATCATGAAGGTCGCAAGGAGTGCATGCAAGAATCCCTTAGAATCCTTGAGTTTGCATCGAGAACCAAGCTCAAGAGGGATATAGACCTAGAAGAGTTCGAAGGAAGGATGAGGTTTGTAGTCACCTCGCAGAAATCAAGCTTATAAGGAAATATGCCGAGTTATTTGGCCAGGAAGTATCGAGAACCTAAACGGACAATGGAAACTCTCAGAGGGAGAAACACCGATACCCGTGGACCGTCAGATCCAATGGAGTTGCAGGGACATTAAGGCGAGATTCTTTCCACACTCGCAAGATCGGGGGAGATAACAGTCATCATATCTGAAGGGGCGAGAGCCGTTGATTTGGCACCTTGAATATCGACATTTCGGGAGTCGGGAGTGTGGAGGAAACTACTACCTGGAAGTCGCAATATGCGAAATTTCGACACGATGAGGAACGTTGATTGTGGGAAGAACCTAGGACCATTGATCTGGCATAAGCGATCATTGCAAGTTTGAATTTCAAAAGAAGAGGAGAGGGCCATTTCGTAAACCCCCGATATGAGAAATTCTGACGCGATATGGACCATTAATCACAGGAGGCATTGGGGCCATTGATCTGTGGCGAAGAAATGTCACGATTTTAGATATCGGGTGAAGGAAGGAGAGCTATATCATGAACCCCCGACACGTGAATTCTCGACGTGCTCAAAGGTTTGGCCCTTGGTCGCAGCCGAGGGTCACATTAGGAAAACTTAAGAGAGGAGCTAGAGACCACTAACCCATTTCAGGATTTCAGGACTCGGAGAAGTCAGGGTGATTTGCACCAAAAGTCCCGACATCGCAAAACACGACGTGCCCTTTTTGGGTTAAGCCTATGGTCATGCCAATGGTTGCATTGAGTGTAGACTCTCTCCTAGTGCTTGTTCGCATGGGCGAAATTTGGAAAAAGGACCTGTGGTCGCATGATAAGAAGGTTCTAGTAGGAACTAAGGAACCACTTCGGCTTTTGAATTGGAAGATCCAAAAGCTAGGAGGTCAAGCAGACCCTGCTGAGGTGGGGTTCTGCTTCAGGTGGTATCAGAGCTAACAACTCTTGTTTTCTATAGTGGAAAGACAGAGGATAGTTGTGATTTGAATTCTGTGTGGAAAGATTTACAATGCCGCCAAGAAGACGTCAAGAGAGGTCGATGCCCGACCCAGCCGTGGAAAGGGAAATGAGAGAACTTAATGCTCAATTGGATGCTATGGAGACAACACAGAGGTGAACACCTAATGCTAGAGATGTCAGTGAGGATAAAAATGAGAATGAATATGGATCTAGAGAAGAAGTAGTTGTAGCCGAAGATGCTGCAAAAGAACCTCTATTCAAAGCTGTTGCAAGGATATGTGCTAGAGAAAAAATGGATATTCTGATGTATGAAGACAACTTAGACGTTGAGGAACTGCTAGATTGGTTTAGATATTTGTATAAATACTTTGACTACGAGGATATCAAAGAAGATAAGAAGTTTAAGCACACTGTCACTAGACTAAAAGGGAATGCAACACTGTGGTGGGATGAAATGCAGGCTGATAGGTGTTGCAAAGGAAAACAAAGAATCAAAAGCTGGGACAGGATGGTCGCCAAGATGAAAGCCAAATTCATACCTAGGGATTATCAAATCAATCTTTCTGGAGAATGATGAATTTGAGACAGAAAGGGATGACAGTGAAGGAATACACTGACGAGTTTTACAGAATAAACATTAGAGTTGGTCATCATGAGAGTGAACATGAAAAAGTCACCAGATACATGAATGGCCTGAGGTATGAGATTCAGGATGAGATGAGCATAGTGACAATCAAAACTGTAGAATATGCTTATCATCTTGCTTCAAAGGCAGGAGAGAAATTGACCTGAAAGAAAGGTCAAAGGGGCAGAGATAGAAGTCAGAGCAGAGGCAAGGCCATTTCCCAGGATAGAGTACATAAGCCCAAGGATGAAGAGAAGAAGCCACATAACCACCCTGAAAGGGGAGGAAGTTCACAGGGACGACAATATGCCGATATGAACGCTTTTCTTTGAGTAAGAGGAGGAGGAAGAGGTAGATGAGGTGAAGTGAAGTGTTTTGTCTGTGGAAAGATTGGACACAAATCTTGGGAATGTCTTGATAGAAAAAGAGATGGAGGAGGCGAAGCTCACATTTCAGAAGCACAAAGGCAAAATGTTGAGGAAGAAGATGCACAAGGTGGAAATTTCTTAATGATGAGGAAAATTCTCTTGAATCCAGAGAAAGAGATGGAGAATCCAATCCAGAGGAACAATTTGTTTAGGACTTCTTGCAACACCAAGGATAAGGTATGCAAGGTAATAGTTGATAGTGGAAGCATGGATAATATAGTATCCACATAGATGGTGGAAAAGATGGAATTGGAGACAGTTTCACATCCAAGCCCATACAAAGTTTCATGGTTGCAAAAAGGACATCAAGTAACTATCACTAAACAATGTTTAGTTGAATTTAAGATAGGGGGATACCGAGATGAGATTTTATGTGATGTTATTCCCATGGATGGCTGTCATCTTTTGTTGGGGAGGCCTTGGAAATATGACAGAAATGTTATTCATGACGGAAGAAAGAACACATACACTTTTGGAAAAGAATGGTAGGACGCATATGTTGCTGCCAATTGAAGACAAGAGGGTGAAAATAGAAGCAAGAAATACTATACTTCTCATGAGTGGGAAGGAAATTCTGGATGAAGTCAAGAAAGAGGAAGAAATGTAGTTTGTTGTGGTGAGAAAACCTAGAGTCATTTGACCAGTACTTCAGTAGATGATCTACCAGAGGAAATTCAAGAACTGCTGGATAATTTCATTGATATAGTGGTGGACGATTTTCCTTGTTAGTTTCCGTCCATCATGAGTATAATTCATCACATTGACCTTATACCAGGAGCGAGATTTCCAAACAAAGTAGTGTATAGACTAATGCCACAAGAGAATGAGGAAGTCAAGAAGCAAGTCCAGGGTTTGATGGATAAGGGATTGATTAGAGAAAGCTTGAGTCCATGCGTTCTACCAACAGTGTTAAGTCCAAATAAGGATGGTGTTATCACTGAAATTTTGTCCGCAAATGGTTACAAGAATTCAACATCGTCAAATAGTTATGAAGTCATCCATGGACCTGAATTAACACAAAATCATTCATAAAAGGGTCAAAAACTATACAAAATAGTGAAAAATTGAAGGGCGCTATGAAGACATTGGGCACGCGCAAACATGCACGAAACAGAAACACACTATTCACACACATGTGCATGATGCCCGACTATTGTCGCAAAAAGCCACACACCTGAGAAACGATGCATTTATGAGAGTGGTCGGCCTCCCACCCACTTCTGGTTCAGCTTCCAAGCTGATTTGACACTCAAATCTGGAATGGATTTGACTGGATGGCTGGTCAAAGACCTAGAAATGCCCTAATTAGCCTCTTTACACACTACAAACTAGTTGAACAATAGCTCAAAGGAATGCTATAAAAAGGCCATGGATAC
>JZKD02S1962512.1:22599-35955 GCA_000966675.3 Picea glauca
TCACTCACATAGCTTCTTCTTGAAACGTGGAGGTCAAAGTAAGTTTCCTCCAAAGGGATTCCGAAAACACCCCACCCTTTTCTTGACGAAACTATCCACTCCCATTTTAATTCAAATGAGGTTGGTTCACATCCCCAACCTCTCAAAACAACTACATCTAACATTTTTCTAACAAATCACTAATGTTTCCTCCACAGGAGGTGCCAAAAGAATTTTTTTAGTCTAGGTAGGATTTTGAGGATAGGCATCCAAATAACTCCCTGTTATCTGGTTCTCACATTGTCAAAACCATAGAAGTTGTCAAATAGGGAACTGAATATCCTCCAAGTCAAGTGTGCCTAACACCATAAGGCAGGGAGATACCTATGAAGGGTTGAAGGCTGAGGTCTGGTTGTTCTGTGCGTCCCCCCTTGAGGCACCCACCTCTTGGACGGGATCCATCCCGTGACCCATTTCTTAGGCCAAAAATCTAAATGCCGCACTTTGACTGAGGTACCTAGTGACCAAATTTTAGGACATCTACCCAGGTGGAAATTGTGGGCTGCAATTGCACCTTGATTGGATTTTTTGTGGCTATTGGGAAATATTTCCAGCTCTTTCGGGATATGCCCCCTTTAGCCCTCATTATAACCAATTATTTCATCCTTCACTAGTTTCTCTTCCGGTGACTTCAGACCTCACTGTTGAGTACTATTAGAAGGTCTAGTACTATTTGAGAGGACGGACATTACGTATTCTAGGACACGAGCATTTGTTTTCTTTTGATTCCCCACGTGGACAAAACCCACTTATCCACATATATGCTTCTTTTTCAAAACATTTTATGTATGCTGCACTTCTGAGTACATTTTGGTTTGGATATATATATATATATTGTGTAAATTTTAAAATTTGCAACACAAAGGCTCTTGTTTCTTTATTACTCTCACCACCATTTGCACACATTCACTCAGCTAGTCGGACATCATAGGGGACCCACATAATCCCCATCGTTCACGATGCTTACTAAACCTCCCTCCTATATCAAGGGGAGTGTCTGGTCTTGCCCACTCATCGACACCACCTTCACACACTCCTGTGAGTGCTACTGTTTTAGGATCAACTTTGCTTGGTTCTACATTACTTGGGTCCACTTCCCAAGGTCATCCATCCACTCACTCTCCTTTACATGGAAGCGGGGGACCAAATTCCTCTCAAGGGGGAAGTACCAACCCACCTAGCCCCCCTCAAGGGTCAGGTTCACAACACACTTACACCATAGCTGGAGCTAATCCTCCCCCCCCACTACAGATGCCATATTTGTCCTCTCTCAACATATCGGATCTAAGCAAACTCACCAATGATCCTATATTGCATGCCCCCACATGGCCTACAATGCCCACCAAACTACCTTCAGACATACCCAAATTTGAAGGAAAGGCAGGTGACGACCCTGCCAACCATGTCATGACCTTTCACCTATGGTGCTCTTCCAATAACATTATGGATGATTCCATTAGACTGCAATTATTTCAACGCACACTCATTGGTCCATCGGCCAAATGGTATGTAGAGGAAAAATCAGGGTCCCGTGCGACTTTTGAATCCTTGGCCAAAGCATTTTTGACCTTCTTCCAACTACCAATCCACCACGAAAATGGTTTAGAACTACTCTCTAATTTCAAAAAAACCTCAGCCACACATATCGCTGATCACATTCACGAGTGGCATAGGTGACATAGTTTGTGAAAAGAAGAAACCACCAAGCAATAGTGTCTTGACTGGTTTCTTAGATCACTTGTCTCTCTCCTCGGTAAGGATGTAGCTTCCACCTTCCCTCAATATGAAGAGGAGGCCATCAGTAAGGCTCAAAAATATGACCTCATCTATTCACAGTCTGGGTAGTTATACACTGTACTTCTTGATCTTCCAAAACCTGTGCCATTTGGCCAAGACAAACCTAGGATGTCTCACTCAACAAACAGACTGATTGGTACCACCTCTCACCATGGTCCACAACCCCAACCACCACCAATGTATGGAATAACTCAATACCCGCCGGCCTACGGGGGCACTTCTTATTACCCCCACCCCCTTATCAACAACCATACCCTGTTGCTATGCTTCCACCCATTAGTGGGCCACCGCCAGCACCCCCCATACACCCACCTATTCAAATGAGTTCTGGTACCCCCTCTACCTCAGCTTATAGGACTAGCGAAAGCACAACGCCTTCCTATGTACCTTAAGGATCGTTACCCCCACAAAATCCATACTTTCCATTTCCTGGTCCCCCACAACCCATGGCTCCCCCACATCCTCATGCTGGGGTGAATTTTGTTCAACCCTCTCCCGTTTAGCAATATCAAAATTTCAAACAGCTGAATATGGAAAATCCGATCCATCCGTCGAACAATGCCAAAAAGAAAGGATGAAACAGGAACAACAAAAACCCAGGTCAAGGCGGGAATCAACCCCAGTAGAACCAACCCACCGGGGGCAACCATAACCAAGGGAATCAGAACCCCCAAGGGGGCAATAATAATAGGCGTCAAGGGAGAAATAACAATACTGTTAAAACCAACTTCCCTTGTGCCCTTTGTGGTGAGTTCAACCATTACACTCATCATTGCCTCCAGATCACTGATTTCAAATGGTTGAAAGACTTAGGCAGTCTACCTCATCCTCCAGCACCGCCTGCCCCTCAACAGGCACCACAACAATACATGCAACAACCCCCCCTGCCATGCTGCAAAATCATATTCCACACCAAGGTGTGATAAACACTCAACAGGACGCACAACATCCCCCACCTCAGGTGGGTCAGTACCTCAACCCAAACAATCCAGCAGATCACATGATCCTCCTCACTAGTGAGGAAGAAATCCTTCTGCAAACACGTAATCGTCAGTATCATGCACCCGCTGAGTCTCCTCCTATCCCTCTAGAGACAAACCCTACACCGACGGGACCCCTGTTGGTGATTCCTCGCCCTAACACAGAGCCACCTCTTTGCATCCCTCACATCCCATTACGTAGAAAAGTCCACAACCCACAGGCTAGGGAAGCTCACAATTACAGTTTGGTTGACAACTTAGCACAATCCCCAATAGACATGTTAGTCTTGGAAGTCCTCCAGACTTGTCCCACTCAGTGGAAATCATTACTTTATGCCTTAGGGGCAGTCGATCCTGCAGATACTCGACTCATTACCTTTGATCTTGACAGCGGAGAACCTCACCTTCCCGCCTTGATCACTTTTCAAATACCAGTAAAAATACGGAACATCACAGTTCATCGGTGTATCATCGATGAAGGTGCATCTACACACATTATGTCCAAATCTGTATGGTAGAAAATTGGTTCCCTCGAACTCATACCCTCTTCCATCACCTTATGAGCTTATGACAGATGACCATCATCTCCTGAAGGGCTCTTCCAAAATGTCCCCATCGAACTCGAGGGAAAGACTATTTTCATCGACATCGAAGTTATCGACGCCCCACTCGATTATAATATCCTGTTTGGTCGTAGCTACATGTGCACTATGAAGGCAGTTGCCTCTTCCGTCTTTTGGAAAATGATGTTCCCCCATAATGGGAAGATCATTACCATTGACCAAGTCTCACATTATGAGCCTAACCCATTTTCCAACATCGATAACATTCTCCCTCTCATCCACACGAGTCATGACGCATACCCACTCGTCAAGATGGGTCCTGAAATTTTCAAAGATCCATCATTGTTAGGAACTTACCATGGAGAACCACCACTCCTTCATCCTTCCAATCAAGTATGCATCGTGTCATCTAATGAAAATCACATAGAAGATACCCTTCCTCCTATGGAGGCTTCTATCATATATGATGTCCCACTAGTCGTAGAACTCCCCCCTCACGAGCCTCCTGTGAACTCGTCAACCCCACCAGTCCATGATTTCACCTCTCCCCAAGGACATATCCCAGTTTGGGAGATAGTTCCCCAAGCCATCACCCAAATCTCCTTCTTTTACCCTCCCCCGAGCATCGAAGCTTTCCAGGTAGCCGCTACGCTTACCCTACCTAATATGGTGTTAGCAATTACAGTTTGGTATTTACATGCACCAGAGATGGTCTCTCGACCATCCCTTCCCCCCAAATGGAAGGAATCCCAATGACGATTCCCATACTTACTCCCACCATACCCCCTACACCCCCACTCACTAACCCCCCTGCCCCCTTGCCACAGCTGGGGGCAGGAGAAAGAAGAGGGAGCCCACAACTCCACTTCCTCCGTGCATCCAACCTCCTTGTGCACTATGTGAGAAAGATGGACACCAAACCAACAACTGCCTATCTCTACCAGAGTTACGAGATTTGATTCCACTCAATCAAACTCCCAAACACTCGCCACTATAGCCAGTACTGCCACTACCACCCCCCATTCTAGTAGTAAAGGGTTGCAAACCAAATTCGCTTGTGCTATATGTTCAGAATATGGCCATTATACCCACCATTGCCCAACACTGCTGCACTTTCGGCAGACATTAGCCGCAGTACACCAAAGCTTCTAGAGCAACCTCAGTCCCACTACGTCCTCCTTACCAACAATCATCGACATCTATTATGTCACCACTTCAGTCAATGAACGTATGAGATGCCCTTGCTCTCTATGTGAATCATTAGATCATTTTACATACCAGTGTCCTATGATCATTGAATACAGGCAACGCCAATTGACCCTACTTCAACGACCCACAGAGTTGATAGTTGACCTTACCTCGTCACTAGAGGTTCTTCATGTCATTTCTCTCGAACCCGAGGCCCTTCCAACGCCTCCCTGATTCTTAGATGACTTATCTGAGGATTCACCCCCAAATCCCCCCAACTCTCCTGCTCATTCCCCTATGGACATTTTACACCCAACTACCACGGGTACTCCTCGGTACTTCAATATTTGGTTTATGTCGAGCGAACCATCACCATCTCCTTGTGTTGTTCCCCCTGCTTCTTCATCACTAGGGGGAAACCACACGACAACATTCACCGATATCACTCTTCATGACCCCTTGTATTTCCGTCACTTCCACTGTGATGAGGAAATACTTGAAGAGTTAAACAACCTTGACTACCCATGGGATGCGCTACACTACCGCACACTCTTCTTTCCATAGGAAGCCTCCACGCCTCCTAACAAACACCCCATCTACATGGTCAAAACCAAAGATTTTATCCCATCAAGGCCTATCGAATGGTTCAAGAACCCCATTCCTGCCCCTGATGCTTTTGAATAAGGTAACATGGAAAACATTTCCCCGACCATTAAAATTGACATTTTCATAAAAAATGGCGTCATCGAGGAAATCACCATTGGAGCTGCTTGCACTTCTCAAGAAATTGCCACCTATAAACCCTCTTCCAGAAATATCGGGATATCTTTGCCTGGTCATACATAGAAATGCCTGGCCTCGATCCCTCTATCGTCAAACATCGCATTGACACCTAGCCCGACATTACACTAGTTCATAAAAAACAATGACCGCTACACCCATCCAAAGCAACGGCCATCAAAGCCGAAATTGACAAATTACGCGCTGCCGGGTTCATTTACCCCATCACCTATACATCATGGGTTTCCAACCTTGTACCCGCTAACAAAAAATAGGGCACTTTCCATGTTTGCACAGACTTTTGCGATCTCAATCACGCATGGCCCAAAGACAACTTTCCAACGCCTTTCATCGATCAAATTATCGACGACTGTGCAGGCCACAAGGCTCTATCCTTCATGGACGGTTTCTCTGGTTATAATTAAATTCAAAGTCACCCAGTCGATCAGTATAAAACCGCATTCACTACCTCTTGGGGTACTTTTGCATATTGTGTCATGCCAATGGGCTATGACATACATCTTTCACGATCTAGCTCATATCATCCTCGCATAGTTGGACGATCTCAGAGCTCGATCCAAGAAACACACCCAACATCTTGATGATTTACGAATCATCTTCCAATGGTTTCGTCAGTACAACATCCACTTGAATCCTCTCAAGTGCATTTTTTGCGTCACCATGAGGCGCCTCCTTGGATTCATCATTTGTCAAAGCGATATTACCCTGGACCCCCTCAAAGTCCAAGCTATCACCAAAATTCCACCTCCACGGAATTTATGTCAACTTCAAAGCCTACAAGGCAAGGCTAACTTTCTACGGTGATTTTTCCAATGCCCCTTTAATTAGTGCACCTGACTACAATCGCGACTATATCCTCTACGTATCATCATCAGCTGTGTCAGTAGCAGGAGTTCTCGTCTAGCTAGGTGATGACAATCGTGAGAATGTCATTTATTATTTTAGTAAAAACCTCTCAGGGCCACCCCTAAAGTATAAACACGAAGAGAAACTAGCTCTTGCAGTTGTCCTCATAGTCCAGAAGATGCATCACTACATTCTTCTTCGCACAACTAAGGTTGTCACAGATTCCAGCCCTATGCAATACTTGCTCAGCCGTCGACAAATTAGCAACAAATTTTCTCGATGGATCGTTATCCTTCAGGAGTACGATCTGGAATTCTCAACACCCAAAATAAAGAAGGCCCTCGTTCTCGCTGAACTTGTCATGGCCCTCCCCTCTGACACCACCAGTTCCCCCATCAATACCGACTTTCCTGACGAACATCTCTTCTACATCACTTCGGATGATCCTTGGTACGGTGACCTCCTCATCTACCTCTGAACTCAAAATTTCGGTAACCACCTTTCATGAGATGATCATCATCATATTCACCATCAGGCCCCCCACTACCTCCTCATCAGAGACATCCTATACTAGCGAGGAGTCGACACCATTCTTCGTCGTTGCCTGACCATTGATGAGGTCGATAGAGTCTTAAATGACTGCCACAACGACGCATGTGGGGGTCATCTTTCGGGAATATCCACTGCTCAGAACATTATCTGAGTAGGTTACTTTTGGCCTACCTTATTTCACGATTGCATTCATGCCGTGAAACATTGTGAGCATTGTCAACTTTATGCCAACAAAGCCCAAGCACCACCCGCTCTTCTTCATCCAGTCATCACTGCCGACCCTTTCTATAAATGGGGCATCGACTTCATGACTTCTAATCCTCCCTCCAAAAATGGTCACAAATACATTGTTGTTGTAGTCAATTACTTCACCAAATTGGTAGAAGCTATTCCCACCTTCAACAACACCGCTGACACCGCAACACGTTTTTTCTTTAACCACGTCATATCTCGCTTTGGAGTACCACTCCAACTTGTTTCTGATCACAGGAAACACTTCGAGAATGAGATTTTTGTCGAACTCTCATCTCGGTTAGGATTCTCTCACGAGTTTGCCTCACCATGTTACCCTCATTCTAACGGACAGGTCGAAGCAGTGAACAAGTTCCTCAAGACCATGTTACAGTGCACGATGAATAAACATAACACTAATTAACATCATATGTTATTTTCTGCCCTATGGGCTTACCGTACGGCTATGAAAACAGCTACTGGTTTCACACCATTTCATCTCGTCCATGGGGTTGAGGCCACTCTTCCCATCGAGTTCGAAATTCCCACTCTATGCATCGTAATTGAGCTATTACCCGACACTGCTCCAATGGAGCAGTGCTTGTTGAACTTAGAGTCTCTGGATGAAGATCGTCGATCTTCATTATAGAACAATGAGGCAACTAAAAAATGGT
Organism: Picea glauca; assembly: GCA_000966675.3. NCBI lineage: Eukaryota > Viridiplantae > Streptophyta > Pinopsida > Pinales > Pinaceae > Picea > Picea glauca. The sequence goes on from JZKD02S1962512.1 coordinate 30,271, forward strand.
CAAAGGCTACCTTTGATCGACATGTCAACCTTCACTCATTTTGCGAAGGCAACCTCATCCTGGCTTACGATATCGCTCATGATACCTTTGGCCATGTCAAATTCGAGTCACTATGGCATGGTCCATACATTATCCAACATTGCCTCATCAAAGGCGCATACATCTTGGCCTTTCCCAAAGGCCTCTCTCTCAAAGAACCTGTCAACGGGTTGTATTTAAAGAAATTTTATGCTTAAATGTAGTCATTCTACTTTAGGTTATTTCTTTTATAGTGTTTTTAATCTTTTTTCCATCCCTCACGTCTAAACTCTCATTTGTGCTATTGACAGATGCTTCCTCCACCGACCTACCACATCGGTTACGCCGACGACGCAAGCCATTGGACACAAAATCTTTCTTCGGCCGCTTGGACTCTCTACACCCCCTCACATGAAATGCTCCATTCGAGCGGCATATGTTTGGGTTCAACGACCAACAACCAAGCCGAATACACTGTTGTCATTGGCCTCCTGGTCAATGCCCAACATCATAGTATTCGTCACCTTAGCGTCTTTCTCAACTCTCAACTAGTCATTCTCCAGCTCAACAATGTGTACCGTGTACGTGATCCTTGCCTCTTTTGAAAATACCTACAGGTTAGACTGTTATCTCGACATTTTGATTCCATTACATTTACACATATTCCAAGACAATTGAATCAAATTACAGATAACCTAATTAATATTCTGTTAGACTGGCATATATCACATCAAGCTACCTCCACACATACATAAACATATCAACAACCTATCATAGCATATATAGATTAGACATCATCAATACATTCACAAAACACATGTAAAGATCACATAGATCTCAAAATGTATACTCATGTATATATCGAAAGGTCCACAGTGCCATCCAAATGTTTACATACAAAAATACAAGTATCCGTAGGCCAGTGAAGCACCTCGGTACAAAATGGGCTCACCATCCTATATACAAAAAATACATCAATACATAGAGCACCACTCAAGGTGCCTCTAGAGCACCACCGCTTGCCCCTCCCTCAAGCGGTGGTTGCCCACCCCCTACTGGTCCCTCCTGCCTTGGAGGTAATCGTCCAGTCATCGTAGCACCAGCTACTGCTACCCGTCGTACTACGGCCATGGATGATTTTAGGGGATAAATTTCACTCATGGGCTAATTTTCCATGGTTTTTCCAAAAACGAGATTCACTATTTTAAAAATGATTCACCCCAATTCTATAGGATAAAATTATTTTACCTTAAAAATCGCCAAAATTTTATAAAAACTATATAAAATACTTAGAAATTTGAATATTTTTAAAAAAATATCGCCAAACATTTATAGTTGACATATGAAGGATTAGTAATATTCGCCAAGGTTTCTACATTTTAAAATGAATTTCCATCCTTAAAATCATCCTTGACTATGGCCTGCCATGGCAGCGGAATCCCGACACACTACTCCAGGATACCCTCATCCTAGATGTGAGACCACATGCCCTCAGGCACGTCCTATAACACTGCCTCCAGGCGATGGTGTATGTCCTCAAAATCTACTCCAGCAACCACCGGAGGAGCATGTGATGGCCCAACACTAGGGTCATCAAACCGATGTCTCCTCACTGCCCTCTCTGGATCACCTGGTCTTGCCATGGCATCCTCACGCTGATGTCTCTCTCCAACACGTGGCCCTCTCTGCAATGGTCTCTCTAGCTCCTGTCGAGCCGACGCTCTCTGCAAATCCACCTCACGCCCACGAGGTGCCACATCTGCACATACACACAAGCAATAGATAGTATCAACATCTATATCATGTCATGCTATATCAAACAAAAAACGTATATATTAACATCATCAACATACCTCGATGGTCAAACACCTCCCCTAGAGGTAGCACCATGTCCGGATCCTCCCGGAGGTCAACCCCGGCATAGGGGTACTGCAATATCACCTGCGGCATCTGCTGCCACACTTGCACCGCCTCAGCTGTAAAGAAGTGGCCGCCCTCGCCACCACCATGGTCTACCAGCACTTTAGTCACAACTCTCGTGCTCCAGGCGCACCCAATAAAATCCTAGGGCGCAACATCGACACCCTCTCCAGAAACAAGGCCACCAGGATGGACCTGAAGGCAAACTCTCCAGTATCCATGGACCGATAGTGGTCTAGCTACCCTACCATCCTGGTATGTAGCGTAAGCCCCTAGGAAAAGTGCTCACCGGCCAACACTCTCTCCATCACCATCAGCTGGCCACCACTGATCTGCTGCGTCGCCAGTGACCCATAAAATCTCACAATCATCATTTCTATATAGTGATGCGCTAGGGAATCCATCGCCCCAATGCTCACGACAGTACCGAACATAAATTTCGGCCCCAAACAGTATCTCCGGCCAACCATCGCTAGTGGCACATCCCTCGATAACACCAGCTCCGCCGATAGGGGCGTTCCCTGAAACGGGAGCCCAGTCAAAAAATACACATCCTCCACTGTAGTGAATGCAATCTTCTCTCCCCGCACTATGAAGAAATGCAGGTCTGGACTCCACATCCAGATAAGAAACTACAGGAGATACTCCTTCACCTGTATCAACGGGCACTCAAATAACTTCAGCAGCCCACAGGATGACAAAGTCACACATACACCTCGCTTCTCAATAGCCACGACGTCTTGCAGCTGGGACCAATCCTTCTCTTGCCAACCAACTGGCATCATGCACAAAGCTCACCTGCAACCACATAAAACAGTCCTAATTCAGCCACATGGACCATCAACAACATCAAAAGGATAAGTTTTACACCCATCAACCTTGCCTCCAAGGCACGACTGTTTAACCCACAGGTGTGCACACGTGCGCACCTGCTCACTCCACAGGTGCACACATATGCGCACCTATTCACTACACATGTGCACTTTCAAGCACGCCTGTCCATCCTTAAGGCACGCATGCATGTGCGCCTACTCAACTTACATGTGCACTCTAGAGCACGCTTGTCCAATGCACAGCCACACACACATGCACAACTGTGCAGCCGACAGGCACGCATATAGTGCGCGCCCTTTTCCCTCTTACCGATGCCCCCATGCACATCTATTTGGTGGGCAGGCACACACGTGTGCATTCCTACTGCTGGATCGCCCGCACACGTGGGGTCCACACTCATAAAAACCCTCTGTATGCCCCCCCCCATACAACCCTTGCCCAAAAAAATGAAACCCTAATTCTATGCAGGATGATCAGACCACTAACCTGAAGCTCGTTGGTCCTCGATCAGATGCCTCATCCTCCTAGAATCTCCAAAACTCCTCTGAATACTTCTCATCCAGTCACTATAGTAGCAAGTACAAATGAGGTGGCAATGTGGGCCCTACAGCTATATATAGGACTTTTTGCCAAACTTCCACTCATCATTCTGGGAGCTCCAAGCATCCATTTATCGATCCATCTTCAGCCACACGATCAGCATCCCGTCATCTACATCATGACAGTCCCTGTGCCTCTTTTCATCCTAAGCCCCCGGGATGCCATTTTTCCATACCCTGATCAGGTACGCATACGTATATTTAAAATTATCAAATACATGCTCATATATTCGATTCTCTTTAGATATTGTTCACGTTGGGTATTTGGTTTTCATGTGTGAAGGTACTTGGTCATCATACATCAACACAACCCCTTTAGGTATATACTCAACACTGACATGTAGTCATTTCCTTTGAATCTCACTTACATTTCCAGTCACACCCTCTGACATTTGCCTCTAGGATCCCCATTTCCGGCTCTACAGTACCAACACCTCCATTTGCATCTTCGGTACTATCACCCGATAGCACTCTTACCCACATGAGTTGTCCCAATCATAGCACCCTTTTGCACTTTTGACACTCATGTTTTTTTTCAAAACCCTTTAGGGATGGGAGTCGCGATAGTCTTACATCATGTCGCGAATCAGCCACATACTCCTTCTCCTCATTTTGCTAGCTTTCCCAACGGACTCCCAGATTATCTCTTCACATTTCTATTTTTGGACTGCACCTTCACAATATCACGAACCCTCCATTTCATCCACAATCCGTTTGCCCATCTGCAAATTTCCCTTCATTTCACCTACCTCATACAGAAACTCACCCATGGGGTCCCCACCCTCCATCAGTTATCCAAGCAAATTATGCCCTACCTGGGCCAACCATATCACATTTGGGCACCTGTTTCTATATTTGTACACTTATCCCAAATTATTCTTTATTTATTGTACAAACGCCTTTGTTTCCAGCAGCTACATTACCTTTTTGTCGTCACCTTTGGCGACCTTCTTCCCTTTTTGGCCAAACGCAACCCATGTCACCCTTGGTTGGGGCACTACTTATCATCCACCCTTGACGACATCGTCCATATCTTCAGAGTACCCCACAGGCCACTTACCTCTACCCTCTGAGTTTGTTCACCTTGTCCTGCCTCTGGCACAACTTATCCCCTGTCTTGTTGTCCCCCTGACACTCGACCTCGTTGAACGGTTGCGGCCACTTTTATCTCAAATATACTCCAACCAAGGGCAATATTGAGTCTTCCTACATCTTGACTTTGTCCATGTACCTCCTCCACTTCCTAACCTCACCTAGTAGATTTCACGAAGCCATTTGCTTCTGGGAGTCACATCCCCCTTTTTGTCGACATCAACATAGTTTTCCAGAAGGGTGACAATATCTTGATTCTCATTACCCATCCAATGAGAGATCTCGGATGGAACAGGGAGAAACAAAATTGCTCCCTGCTGTCATTGACCCCCATAACATTTGATGTCAACACTTTCTCATGTTACGGTGGGTCTTACTTTGCGACTATTTCAGTTAGTTATTTTACTTGCCGAAGACCTTTGAACTTGGTTGGGCTATCAATGCCCACAGAATCCGTGATACTTCTTACAACTGTCACTGCCTACTATTCAGAGTATGTTCATCTGCAGAATTGTCTTCTGCCTTTATCATGACTGCCCTCAAGGGTGCTGCAGTTGTCTATATCAACACTTCATTCCTCTTTGTGAGTTACATGACACGAGCATGGGGCATGCCCGCCTCGTTTGTACACAGTTTGTTTTTTATCCACCTCATGGAAGGTTGGGTTCTACTGGTTCCTTTTTCCCTCCAACGGATCGCTCTGGACGATCCCACTATTGCTCTCTCTTACAACAACACTCTCAGTAGAAGAAACATTGATGGATTTCGGCTATACGTATGCTCCTAACCTCATCCATCAGAGGGCATCTGTTATCACAGAAATTTCGTCCGCAAATGGTTACAAGAATTCAACATCGTCAAACAGTTATGAAGTCATCCATGGACCTGAATTAACACAAAAACATTCATAAAGGGTCAAAAACTATACAAAATAGTGAAAAATTGAAGGGCACTATGAAGACACTGGGTGCGAGAACACATGCGCGAAACATAAATACACTATTCGCGAACATGCGCACAATGCGCGACTGTTGTCGCAAAAATCCGCTCACCTGAGAAACAACGCATTTATGAGAGTGGTCAGCCTCCCACCCACTTCTGGTTCAACTTCCAAGCTGATTTGACACTCAAATCTGGACTGGATTCGAATGGATGGCTGGTCAAAGACCTAGAAATGCCCTAATTAGCCTCTTTACACACTACAAACTAGTTGAACAATAGC
>JZKD02S1962523.1:0-17962 GCA_000966675.3 Picea glauca
TTGTGACAACAATCCTTGAAAGGTTCTATTACTGCTAGATACAATGAATACTTGGCAACATGTGAGTACTATTATGCTTGCAAGATGAACTAACATCTCCTCTAGGAGATACTTCTTGTTTTGCTTCTAGGCAGGTCACCTTGCTAATAATATAATGATTACCATGAGATTGTCTTTTATTCTTGTTGACATAGATAAGTTCTTACGAAAATACTATTATACTTTTTTCTCTTGTTTCTCTTGTCTCAGGAAGATTATTTTATAAATTACATGCAGGAATGATTGATCACAACACTAGATGAGTGTTTTTCCTATTTCTTATCATTGTATTTTTATTTTGGCTCTTGTTCCAGGCAAGTCACAAGCAATAGCTCTAAAAATGAGCTACTACGATTATTGTTCTCATTCTTGTTTTTATTATTATAAGAGTATTATTCTTGTCTATTGTTTTTCCCTTTGTTGTCCTTGTTTAGGGAAGCTCATGAGTGATAACTCTGAGAGAAGCTATAGTGATGGTTGTAGGAGACAACATATTAGATGGTCTCTATCTTGAGACATGGAGCAGACTATCCAGTTAAGAAGTTGTATACACGACCGTATACATCCATGTATCATAGAAGAAGAAGACGAAGAAGGGTACTTTTGCGAGATACATAGTATCTCATATGGAGATTGATTGTAAACAACATAAGGCTCCAAAGATGACTGAACAAATCCCTCTAGTGCAATTAATCACTTTCAGATCATCATGAAGAGTTAGTAAATCCATAAGGGCCTACCCAAAATCATCGCAGTAACCAAGAAGAGACCAGCGTGGTCCCACAAAACTTTGAATGATGCAACATTGATGAGCCATATCATGAGGAACAGATGGGTCTGAATATTATACAGACTCAGAGGGAGTCAAGCTTGAGAGGCAAAATGGAGACTCAGAGACTTTCACATTCAGATGAAAGAGAGAGACATCTTCTGGAACTGACAGACAAATGCCATGGGTTGAGAAGGCTAGATCAAAGCTTCAAGGGCTTTGAGGAGATATGAGATCTTATGGAAATATTCCCTTGCTTCACTAGAATTTTCTACAGTGACCGAGGAGGAAGCCAGTAAGAAGGACTGGGATATATATCTTTTCCTTGGTTCCGAGACTAGAAGAGAAGTAAGTGGGGACTTCCAATTTTATCTACAAGATCAAGCATGTTGCAGATAAGTATCATAGAGATGTATAAAGACTGATTTGTGTCTAGAGGATTCTCCTAGCAAGAGGGATAAGACTATGATGAGACACTTGCTCTAGTATATTGCTACTGATAAACAAGTAGCAGATATGATTGACCAAGCCTTTGTCAGGGACAAGCTTGGAGTGGTCCAAATGTTTTTTCTCCAGTAGTGAGGAGTGATGTGTTCCCTAGTAGCGGGAAGTGATGTGTTCCCCAGTAGTGGTAAGTGATGTGTTCCTCCAGTAAGGGGAAGTGATGATATTCTTAGTAGTGGGAGCTACCCAAGCACAGGTTGGTACTCTTGGTACTCCAACGCAGGCTGGTATGCTACCCCAGCGTAGGTTGGTACTCCAACGCGGTATGGTATGCTACCCTAACGCAAGTTGGTACTCCAACATAGGCTGGTATATTACCCCAGCATAGGTTGGTATACTACTCCAACAAAGTATGGTACACTACTCCAGTGAAAGTGCATAACTTTTATGATGTATGGATTCATGAAATTCAACAAGACAATGGGCAAGGTGTGTAGAATTGCATAAGAAATGATTATGATCATGCCAAGAGGAATACCTTCCTCGTTAAGAGGGAGTGTTAAATTTTTTAGTCAGATTATGTGTGAATTGATGAGTTACTAGTTCTGTATGAACTAGATGTCGACCTGTAGTGTCAGAAATTATTCCTAGTTAGCATCGGAGGTTGTTAGCTGGAGGGATAATCAATAGTGTTGGAGGTGTTTCCCAGCTAGATGGATAATGTGTGATTATGATGGTGATACTTGATTTGTTTGATCATATGATATCCTATGTGGCTATGGTGATGTTATATGTAGACTGGTTTGCAAGACCATGTCAGTATTTCCCATGTCATGTGAGATGGATGGATGTGTTTGAGACCACTACATGAAGAACATCTTAGTTAATGGCTCCCTAATAGGGAGTGTTGATGTTTGGTAGTTGCGGGAGGTATTAACCTCCACGGTAACATATGACTTAGAATAGAATATTCTGGAAGCAAGTGAACCATTAAACAAATGTGTGGAAACCATAGAAGACAAGTCGGCCTAACAGAATAAATAATATTAGAATATTATCTTCCATAAATACAAGTCGGATCCATAGGAAAAAGATAAACAAAAAATATTATTACCAGAATGTCAGGTCGGCCCAGCCAGAAAATTCACTAAACAATTTAATATAAATAGAGGACGTTTTAGCTCATTTGGATACCCAGTCAAAGCGCAAGTCTTGTGGAGAGATGCAGTTGTACTTGCAAGGAGTAATAAGGGCGTATGGTCATCTCTTGGTCTTGGTCTCTCTCTCTAGCTCTATCAAATGATATTCTCGGTGATTCTCTTGGTGGTTCTTGGTGAAACTCTTGGTGATATTCTTGGTGATGTTTTTGGTGATATTCTTTCTAAGTATGGCACAAGGTTGAGAGAGTACTGCAGCTGCAGTTGTGTATGGCACTTATTATGTGGATATGGAGACTCTATCTCTTGTGTGCTACCCTTGGAGAAGAAGCACTTTACTTGTCTTGAGTTGTTGTTGCAATTAGAAGCTAGGGTTTATCTGTTGGTTCTAAAGTAGGCTTGCCGAAATTATTCTAAGTAAAGGTTAGTGTGCTCAGGGGTGGCATATGTGAATGCCTATGGTTGGGTGACAATGATGTGACATTGTCTATGGTTAAACGAGCATACCAACATTTCAACAACGACAAGACAAACTTGATCAATGTCATCCTTCCTACTGAATTGAGACACCAAGATCCCTAATGTTTTATTTTGTTCCTAATTTTTGAACAACATGAAGCGAATATATGACTTTGGGATATCCTGATGAAATAGGCACTGTATATTTAAATGAACTCCAATTTAAAATGCAAGGGAATTCTAAAATTCTAGCAATGGATCACATTGGAAGGGGGGAGGAATTACAACTGTGCATGTGACTCTTACCTTTATTTACTTTTTTTTTAGATGCATTCATGAACTGATCCAAAATTTTCTTGAACCACTTAGCCATTATATAGAAGGCTCATCCTATGAGCAAGGAGTCATTTGTAAACTAGGAATGGTTCACAACATAGACTCCCTTGACAATAAGAATCCCTTGGAGGTTTCCAACTATCCTTTCCTACTCAATTATTTAGCTTAAAGAGTATACCATAATTATGTATAAGAGAGGCAAGAGAGGGAAGCCTTGACAAAGTCCTATTTTACTTTGAAAAAGGGGAGTTGGCTAACCATTCACAAGAAGGGCGATCCAAGGATTTATGATACATTCTCTAATCTAGAAAATTTTGTGATCAACAAAACCAAACCCGAACAAGACATCAAACATAAAAGAGTGACAAACTGTATTGAAAGCATTAACCATATCCATTTTGATAATCATTCCCTTTTCACTAGTCCATAATAGCTTCTTGCACAAGCAAAACATTATCTATTATTTGTTTCTTTTGCATGAAAACTCCCTAGTTTTCTAAAATGAGATATAGGAGGATCTTTTTGACATGACTCACCAATATTTTCGTCAAAATCTTGTAGGTAGAGTTAAATAGGGAGATGGGTTTGAGCCTTGAAAAAGACATGAGTTGACTCTCTTTAGGAATTAATGCAATAAAGGATGAATTCTTTCTTCCTCCAATTTTAGATTTATTTATGGACTAGTTTAGCATGTGACAAAGGCCATACATGATGATTCTTCAATAGGCACAGAAGAAGTGAACATAGAATCTGTCTGGGACTAGATCTGTGTTAGGCTCCAGCCTCCATATTGCCCCAATGACTTCATATTTTGCTATTTCTTTTTGAAGCTCAAAATTATCCTATGAAATAACCAAACATGGGACACCTTGAAGCATCTCCTCGATAGAGATTGGATCAACCTCTTCGCCTTTTGTATATAGAGCTTTAAAGTGATTGAATGCTTCATATTTGGTAGATTCAAATGTTTTCAACTATTCTCCATCATCCCATACTATTTCGTTAATATTGTTCTTGTGCAGTGTTGCCTTTGGTTGCTTATGAAAGAATGGGGTGTTCATATCCGCAGATTACACCCACAAGCTTCTAGACTTCAACCTCCAATGTTCTTCCTCTTTTCAATTTGCTTGTTGAAGCTTGATAAATAAATCCATTTCTTCTATAATACTATGTTGAGTGACTTCATCTTTTTCTATTTTATCTTGTAAATTTCTCAAATGCTCTTGAATATCCTTTTTTCCCTAGAAGGAGATTGATATGATGTTTTCACCTAGGCTTTTAGCTCAGATTTGACCATTTGAAGCTTGGATTCCCACACAAAGGGGGATCACTAGATTGCTATGCTCCATGGCTCCTTAATAATATCCCCAACTTTAGTGTCTTGAATCCAAGAGGGTTGAAATGGAATGGGATTGGCCTGAGTCTTCTCAGGTTTGAAAAACTAAGGATATAGGCTTATGATCATAAACCCCATAGGAGACAATATGTGATTATATTGAAATATTTCCCACCAAGAAGTCAATGTGAACTAAGAAGTGATCTAGCCTTGCTGCTATGTGCCCTGACCCCTCCTAGTGGTTGGACCATGTGAATTTCCCCTTCCGAGGGGCTATTTCCACAAGATACTAATTAGAGATCGAATCCTCAATCCTTTCTCTGAATGTGTCTCTCGCAATGCTATTGTCCCTCTTCTCCTCATTGGAAAGAACTAAATTAAAACATCCAACAACAATGTTATATTTTTCATAATCGAACTCCCGCTTCTTTGTCAAATATTACCAAACGAAAATTTCTCACCATATTGTATATGAGCATATACATTAAAGATTTGGATTTGCTTCCCCAAATATGCTTTTTTTTCTAAGGAAACCTTTGTGAAAAACCATTCGAGTGCTTCCCCATGATCCATGAATGGTAAATGGGGGTAACCCGTCAGCCTTGATTATGGGGCCTAATCCCAAGGGGATCAAGAGAGTCAAACCTATGACCAACAACAAGTAGGAAATATCTCACATCTGGATCTAAACCAATTGAGCTAACCCTCGGGGCTAACTTCCCCAAATCTATATGAGAAAATGTGACCAATATTCATTGTTGGGTGGATTGATGATAATGCGCCTCAAATATGTTTGAATTCCATAGGGTTCATAAGCCCTTGGATGCCCCTCAAACACTTACTATTATTTCTTGACTTTCCTTCCTTTGTTTATTGTGTATTTCTTGCATCTCTTTTTCTTCCAGTTTAGTCTCCTAGATGAGGAAGACTGCGGGATTTTCCATTCTTATTAGATCCTTTAGAGATTTTTCCTTGAATTGCTTGCTCAATCCCTTATAGGTTCAAGAGATGAATTTCATTATTTCACATATGGGGGGTTATAACTGCTACCAAAAGAGTGTGGTCGCTTTTGCATTCCCAGGCTTTAAGTAGAGAGAATTTTGACTCCGGCCTTAAAAGAGTTTTCACTAGATGCCTATATTTTCTTCTTTCATGGATATTTCTTTTGTTTGCCTTTTGATGGTTTATGCCTTGGTTTCTTTGGAAGTCGCTCTTCCTTTGGATATTCCTTGTCTTCAGCATGTTGTTGTTGAGCCTTTTTCCTAGTCACCACACCACTTTGAGGAGGAATAAACTTGTCGAGTGGGGTATCTTTTTCCATCATAGGACCATCTCGCTAATACAGTGGGTTGAGGCCAAGACTATATGAATTCAAGAATAGTGAGGGGATTGCGACTTGAATGGGAGCTACCTCAGATTCATTTTTAGAAGGGGGCACATCAACTAAAGGTTGAGGCTAAGTAGAGGAAGAGGGAGGTGACTCTAAATCGGGTTGGGAAAGGACAATATATTTGTTTGAGGATAGACCAACGGATTTAGTCTTGGATGACTTCTTAACTTGTTACCATTGAGCATCCTTTTTCAAAGGATTCTGAATTAAAGTTTCATGCTTAGGATCTTTAGTGAAGTGACCATATTCAAAAGCAAGCCTTACATTTGAAAGGAAGCTACTCATAATCCAACTTTTACGTATGATTCCAATTGTCAAGGGAGAGATTTATGTCGTCAAGAAGTCGTTTCTCGAGGTCCACTTCCACACAAATGGTGCCATAAGTGAACACACTTGACTTTGGCTCTGAATTGTTGATGTATCTTCCCAAAGAGTTGTCTATTGTAGCCAAGGCATCATCACTCCAATAATGTAAGGGAAATTGAGGCAGGCGAACCCAGAGTGGCACAACTTAGGGCACATCCACCTTAGGGACAAAGTCTAACATCCACTAGTTCAAGTACCTTCCCCTCAATCCCATGCAATAGGGTCCATTTTAGAAAATTAAATCTCTATCCTCTTTTGTTTGTTCAAACATAAATGCAAAGAAACTATGATCACACCATTGGGGGAAGATTAATTACATGAATTTCATAGGTTTTTTTTTACAAAAATGGGACATAACATATTTGGGATTAGATGCATGCTGAATGGAGGAGACCAAGGATTGGCAGGTTGCGGCCTCAGAAGAAGGGGGTGGAGGGATACCACCTGGGATTCATGACTGGAAGGGACGAAACAAGCCAGGAGGAGAAGGCTCTGAACAAGAGCACAAAAGGCTAGGGTTTATAGTAGTTGGATCCATTACCTGATTAGCTTACTTGAAACTTAAAATAAAATTTTTAAAATGAAATTTGACACAAATTAGTGAGAAGTGGTGTGTGCTATTATATGTTCAAAATCATACTCGTGCCATGCTCACATGAGACATGGGAGTTTTACAAGATTGAGTTTCAAAAAAACACTACATCACATAATTAAAATATGTAATAGTATAAAATTTATCATGATGAATGTTGTGGTTCATTGTATAACCAAACTAGCTAGACCATATAAAACATAGAGGAAAATATTACCAAGTAACTTAACAAATGAAAAACAATATTAAAGTATATATTATAATGCTATGAAAGATACTCTCTTATTAGTCCCTGTCGAAGGCGTAGAGAGACTATAGCGATCGATAATTCGTTGACTTCATATTAGTTTGTCCTTTGACTATAATTTTTTGCATAATCTCTATTGTTGGAACTATAGAACTAAAAAAAATATTTTTTATATAATAAAAAAAGCCTTATATGTCATGATCTCACTGGAGAATAGATTCAAAGTCTTATTGACAGCTTCAATATTCCCAATGTTTTAAATGTTAACATATCCAAAGTTTTGATCATCTACAGTCTTTTTGAATTTTTATTATTTTTATTTAAATGTTTAGATATCCAAAGTTTTGCATCGACACTCATTTTTATTATATTTATTAAGTACTTAAACATGCATTTTTATTATTAAGTATGTAAACAGACCTGACACACTGCATTCTTTTTTAAATGTTTACATAGCGCGAGGCCCTTAAATAGTACTAACAACCTTAAATGTTTACTTAACAGGCCTGACAGACTTAAATGTTTACTTAACAGGCCTATCACAATACATTTTCCTCTAATTTTTGGATACAATCTTGTCTGCAGTGAATTTGGGCAATATTGTTCTCCACTGACATTACCGGTTCGTTGGTTGTTGCTTGCTCATTGGTTCCTGGATGTGGCTTTTTGTTTTTTTCTTCAACTTTGCAAAGTTGAGGTCCTGCAGCTACAACTGGACCTCTTGGTGCTTGCTCACTGATTTGTTGTTTGTTGCTTGCTCTTGTTTTCTTCAACTTTGCAAGGTTGAAGTCATGCACCCGCATGTTCTTTCACTTTGCAGGGTTGAAATCATGCACCCTTGTTTGCTTCAACTTTACAAGGTTGGTGTCCTACATCCGCAATTGGACCTGTTGTTGCAGTTTGCAAGGTTGAGATTCTGCACCCGCAATTGGAGCTGTGCTTCTGTCATTCCCCATTCATGAGTAAGTTTCAGTGCCATGGTTTCATTCCTATTCGTTGTTTTTTGTTTACTATTTGCAGTTCACGGGTAAGAATTTTCAATACTAGGAAGTGTTGAAAATCAAAATAAATGTAAAAAAAAAATACAAATAATACCTGAGTGAAAATTCTCTTACAAAACATCCTTGTATGTGACTACTAGGATCAAAGAAATAGGAATGTATTGCTATCCCCGAAAAGTGTTGAACAAGAAATTTTGTTGCCTTTGCATGTCAATGTTGAATACAAAACCAATCTCTATCACAACTATACTAACATACATAAAAGGAAATGGGATGTTATCCTCATCTTTCTGTTCCTGAAACCATATGTTTAGTGCATTTTTCAGGTTGTCCCCTTCCAATCACATATGCCCAATTTCATGTCCTGGACATCATACCATAACTCTTTGGAAAATGGAAATGCAAAGGGAATTGCCAAATGAATTCAGAGTTTTCATTGCGGAGCAAACATCTACGAGGACCTTGCCATCCCTTCTTTGCAGGTTATGATAGGGAAATATTTTATTCTCTGAGGAAAAACCACATATAGATGTTAGTTTTATGTTGGACTTTGGGTCTTCCAAAACATCTTCCATCACCATTTTCACATCTGGGCCTCGTCTTGTGGAAATGATTCTTTGTAACCTGAATGGACAGTTCATTGATCTGTCTTAGGATGAGTTCCCTAGTGGCCAATTTTAGAATATATTCTTCATCTTGTAAGATAATTGAAACATCTTAGAATATCTTCTTCGTCTTGTAAGATAATTGAAACCTTAAGAAGTTGTGCTATGTGTTGGTTCTGTTCATGTGGTAAAAGTTCATAATGCCTAATTATTCCTCTTTTGTTCATCCCACAGACCATCTATGTGAGTTTTCTTAGTGGGAGACATCAACAAGTTGTTTCAGATCCGTTTGGTGTTGATTTGTGAAGAGTGGGGATGAAATTAAATGATGAATAGGATTGTAGAGCTATATACAATGGCTACTGAAATGCTTATAAGATGCACAACTAAAATAGGTTAAAAAAATATATGTCTTAAATACTCAGTCTTTGTACTGAGCAAATTTATAGTGTTGTTTAATTTGCATTATCTCTTCTATATGGTTGAGCACTCACTATAGCTTTGTTTGTTTGTCATATGCTATAGCAACCACAGAGCATTGAATTTGAAACAAAAAAGGTTGAAGGATACATATAAGAATTGGTATGCAGTTTTGAACTTATAGTTATCTTTTTTTTGCTATTTGCGTATTATCTAAACATAGTTAAGAAACATCTTGAAAAACACAACTTAAAATATGAAGCAAGTAATAGATGTTGATTGCTATCAAATAGATAGAGACTCCATTGTACATGACAACATCGACCAGGTATTGCATAACAATGGCCTTTTTAGATTAGATTCATTCTCGTATACTGTGGGAGATTGCCTCTTCGATGCATTTCAAGTTCTATTGCATTTTTGTTATTCCTTGACCAAGTTGCACAATGTATTGATAGATCATTTCTTGGTCTGTTTAGAAAATGTTAACGTTGAGGCATTCGAGTCGTATCAATACGAATTGTCATCTGATTTTCTTTGCCAATTGCATGGATCACATTATGTCAATACGTATTTTTCAAAGATACAGTTGTCTGCATCTGCAACTCTGCCTCCACATGAGAGAGGACTTTGGGGAGATACATTTTGTGTACGGTGTTTGGCCAAGTGGATGAATATATCAATTGGAATTTGGTCATTAACAAGAAAAATAATATATCTACTATTCAATAAAATTGCATCTAGGGATCCATATTGCATCTTGTTCCATGATGCCAATCCTCTAAGTGGTCATTATGAACCACTACTCTATAAAACATTATCCATATGCAATCTTGGAGGACCTGATATTTACTTGTCCCTCACCTGCAAAGACCTTCAATCACATTGGAAATGAATTATGGATCATATACACTCCCATGGATTGCACATAGAAACAACTATTACATCTACTTGTGGAGATAGTATGTTCAATGCAATTTGCTATTTGATAGCAACAGAGTTTGATGTGCACTCACTGTGCCTATACACCATGCAATCCTTTTGCAATGCAATTATAGTTGGCATTCAACATGTGTTTCACTGCTTGCATCAACACCTTCTACCATATCTCATAGAAAGTATGTCGACAATCGGAAGTTGGCAACAATACCTTGTAAACATGACAATGCCATATGAGAAAGGAAATATAGAGGGTGGCACATTCTGTTTACAATGGATATCTATCATATTCAAAGTAAATATCCAGGTCAGGTCAACCCTATCAGATGGTATTGCTCATTCCTACTGTATTGATTCAAACTACAATCGAACAACTGACATCATATCGTTGAAAAAATATAAGCCACACATCCATTATCAGCCTTCGATAAAAAATACTTCTAGTTCAAGATCCACTGTCCATGCCACCCAAACCGCATCGAATATACATAAGTGTCACATACTGTCTGATCAAGATGAAACTCATCCCAATTGTCATCAGGTCATACAGAGCTTAAACAAAAAACGTAGATTGACTTATCACAACTTGAAAAAGGTCATACGTGAAAAAAATAAATACATTGGTACACTTCCTTCTAGACCTATGGGTTGTACAACCGATCATCATGAGGTGAAAGGGAGCTCGACCAAGAAACACAAACTCACATATCACAACCTAAAAAAAATTGTGCGTGCACACCATGATCACATTTTCACACTTCCTGCTGAACACAAACATCACATGTCCAATGACAAAGAACATCACTGTTTGCACCATCGAGATGGTGAGGAGGCAATGCTCGTAACAAATGCCGATTCCACCTTCAACATGGCTTGTCAACAAGTGAAACTACTTTCGAGTGGAAACCATAAGTTAACCTACCACATATTGAAAAAACAAATACGTGAGAGAAATAGGTGCAACTACATATCCCACAATGGTCATGATATTGACCGAGAGGGAAAAATCACATCTCGTAGCCTAGAGCCAACACCATGCACTGCTAGCATTGAAAACCAACAAACACTTACTATGCATCCTTGTCTAGGAAAGAGAGCTGCAAAGCAGATCTATATGAAACAAATTAAAGACACTCCTTCCATTGCATGTGCAATTTGTGAGGAATTGAATTTTGCAAAAAACACTAAGTCTTTCACCCCTGCCTTGCAAAAAGAATACCTCGGCTTGACACTAAATGATACAACATTTTTCACTAGCAATATTTGTCTTCCATGCAAACGATCACTTGAAAATGGAAAATTGCCACACTTTGCAACACCCGACCAAATAAGATGTAACACACCACTACCAGATGTAAGTACACTTACAAAACTTGAAGAGAGACTTGTGTCTCTGCTAATTGCATTTTCACAAATCAAACCTTGGGGCTATAAACAACCCCAAATGGGCTTAACAAGATCAATTATTAATGTGCCTGTCCAACTAGATGTTGTGTGAAAATCCCTTCCACAATTCATGAGCGAGACAATGAAAATTCTTGTAGCTCTCAATGACAATCTTTGCAAGTAATGGGATATCCACTACAAATTTCAATATATTTTTTAAAACAGTATATGACCACGGTGATTGTGATCGAATTATATTGCTCAATGAAACAAGTGTTGTAAAAAAAGTTCTCGTGGTTTTCTCAAAATATCATTTCGTACCGGACACAACAATCAACCAATTTGCAGAGAACAATGACATTTACCTGATTGGAACCATTGGTGCAATTGTCACAATTGCAAGAAAATTTGGCTCACAACATATTCTCCATATAAAAGATGGAAACTCGAACAAGGACAAGGCAATGGTACTGTTTTCCATACCTTTTTTTTTTTCCTTTGCTTTGACATGCTCATATATCTCAGACATCTTACATAACTATTAAATTGTTCCATGGTGCAGCTACAATTGTTCGACACCTATGCAAATTTATTTTCCTCTATGGAACAACAATTGCATAAAGGGCAATTTCCAATTATGTTGTTCAAAAATATAACAAAGAAAAGAGATGTTAGAGAAAGGATCTTTCTCACAACCCAAGCAACATTTGTAACAAAATTGCGAACAGACATAGTACAGGATCTCAAGAAACTAACTAGCTCCACAACTGTTGTACGTATACATATACACCTCCAACAACAATTTGCACAAAAAAATGCCTTCAACAACTTTGTGCAGCTTTTTTGTTGTACACATATATATTATATTGTTCAATATATTAACTATTATGCTCATGTGTGCAGGTTGAGGGTGTTTTGGTTGCAACAAATGCCTACTTGACCCCCTTCGAGCCTGTATGTGAAAATTTCAATTCCCATGCTTCTGCCTCTGCATTCATAAGCGATGGCACAATTGATTGTCTACGATGCGATGCAAAATTCCCTTACATATATAGTCATTGCATCAACGTTGACATCTGAACCCTCAACAACACAATTGCACATTGTACAGTTAGATAACCTGTATTACAAGATGTGCTTCATGGGTTGACATAATTACCATATAAAATATACCTATAGAAAAAGGAAAACATTGTCTACATGCTACGTGACTTTCGCATCCATAGAAAATTTACCTTAAATGAGGACAATTCCATACTGCATATCGGTTGAATCCAAAAAAAAAATTACATATCATGCGTTGACAAGAAATGAAATAGTGTGATTTGTTTCTATCCATGTTACCCAATCAAGATATGAATAAATTTTTTCACTGCCATGAAAAAGTGAATTGGAGACGCATAAGATTGTTGAGTCCAGGAATGAAAAGCATGAGGAAAAACCTCATACATAGTACCCAATTGTGAATAAAATAGGTCCATCATTTGAGATGTCAAAATGGCTTGCTCTTCTGAACAGATCCATTAGACATTTTCAATAATATTGCAAATTTTGCATTGTTCAAAGTCCATTAAGTTAAACGCTAACAGTTTTTTCCAAAACTAGTAATGTTAGAACATTGTCACGTCAACGTGATCTTGGTTCATAGTAATATCAAAAGCAAATGTTCATTGTGATCTTGGTTCATACTAATATAGAAATCAACGAATTTCTTGGTGCCCATTTGGGAGTTTGGTTATAGAAGGGATACAATGCCCACTCCTTGCTGATTTTTGCTTGTGTTGTGTTTGCCAAACTTTTGGTCATGTGCTTTGGTGTTGTAGTTCAAGGTTCTCATGGGCCTAGTTTTTGGATTATGACTAGATAATAGATTCATGATCTTAGCACTTTTTCTATGATCTTAAGTAATATACAGGACCTGCCTTTCCTTTTATTGCAGGCTCTGTGGAGAAAATGTAATATGTAGTTCATTTAACTAGTTTTGCTTGATTAATGAAATTACCAGAATTCTTTTTTGAAAATATTTTGAAAAGAAAAAAAGATATATGCTAGCTGAAGTCAAATGGAAATATGCTATCAACCACACAAAATTAAAATTCAGGTTCCTCATTGTTATACTTACGGTCAAATTGACAATACAATAACTTTATTTCAACAACCCTCCATTGATTTCTCTTTAGCTTTTCGATGCTTCTCTTATGCAAACACATCCTCGAAACTATAAGTATGACTCACTTTCTCTATTCTTTGATTGAACTGCCTATAGAGCTGTGTAAACAAATTCATAGTTGTTGTTGGTCCTAAAGTCTACTCATGGCTGCTAAAGGGAAGAGTTAGGCCACCACAAGTTTGGAATGTTCATTCTTTTCAATTTGTTGATCAGTTAGAGGGCTGGTTCACCAAGATAAGAGCATGGTGAGATTGGAAAGATGATATGGATGAGGGTCCTCCTTGCCTACTGTTGCACCGATGTTGGACAAGTGACATAATAAAGGTAAAAAACGAAGGGAAACAACAAATCATTCAATGAATAATCTGGTGCAAGAAGTTTAATACTTAAAATAATGTTTCAACACATTAAACAATGTATCAAAAACACAATTACTATCACAGGTTGCAATACAAACAAATATTCATCAAAACATTATCTTTTCTCATAGGTATCCCAGGTGCACCCTAGTCACCTGAACTGACTGATAGTTCAATCTACCAAATCAACCTCCCTATTATCGAATTGGCAGAGGTGAATATTATGGGATTTGAATTTTTTTTTGTGTGGATCTTGAATTGGGAAAAATTGTTGGTTATTTTAGTTTTTTTAAGGCATTATCACAGTAAGAATGCAACATTATGATAGCCCACTGTTATCTACAAAGGTGTTGACGCCATGTCCCTATTTAATACTGTGCATATATTAAATCTTGTCATATTTGAGAATATGCTTGCATATAAAAATGTTAAGTCATATATTTTGTCTATTGCTTATGGGTTTGAGCAANTTGTGTTGTGTTTGCCAAACTTTTGGTCATGTGCTTTGGTGTTGTAGTTCAAGGTTCTCATGGGCCTAGTTTTTGGATTATGACTAGATAATAGATTCATGATCTTAGCACTTTTTCTATGATCTTAAGTAATATACAGGACCTGCCTTTCCTTTTATTGCAGGCTCTGTGGAGAAAATGTAATATGTAGTTCATTTAACTAGTTTTGCTTGATTAATGAAATTACCAGAATTCTTTTTTGAAAATATTTTGAAAAGAAAAAAAGATATATGCTAGCTGAAGTCAAATGGAAATATGCTATCAACCACACAAAATTAAAATTCAGGTTCCTCATTGTTATACTTACGGTCAAATTGACAATACAATAACTTTATTTCAACAACCCTCCATTGATTTCTCTTTAGCTTTTCGATGCTTCTCTTATGCAAACACATCCTCGAAACTATAGGTATGACTCACTTTCTCTATTCTTTGATTGAACTGCCTGTAGAGCTGTGTAAACAACTTCATAGTTGTTGTTGGTCCTAAAGTCTACTCATGGCTGCTAAAGGGAAGAGTTAGGCCACCACAAGTTTGGAATGTTCATTCTTTTCAATTTGTTGATTAGTTAGAGGGTTGATTCACCAAGATAAGAGCATGGTGAGATTGGAAAGATGATATGGATGAGGGTCATCCTTGCCTAGTTTTGCATCGATGTCGGACAAGTGACATAATAAAGGTAAAAAACGAAGGGAAACAACAAACCATTCAATGAATAATCTGGTGCAAGAAGTTTAATACTTAAAATAATGTTTCAACACATTAAACAATGTATCAAAAACACAATTATTGTCACAGGTTTCAATACAAACAAATATTCATCAAAACATTAGCTTTTCTCATAGGTACCCCAGGTGCACCCTAGTCGCCTGAACTGACTGATAGTTCGATCTACCAAATCAACCTCCCTATTATCGAATTGGCAGAGGTGAATATTATGGGATCTGAAATTTCTTTTTTGTGGATCTTGAATTGGGAAAAATTGTTGGTTATTTTAGTTTTTTAAGGCATTATCACAGTAAGAATGCAACATTATGATAGCCCACTGTTATCTACAAAGGTGTTGACGTCATGTCCCTATTTAATATTGTGCATATATTAAATCTTGTCATATTTGAGAATATGCTTGCATATAAAAATGTTAAGTCATATATTTTGTCTATTGCTTATGGGTTTGAGCAAAATTTGTGAGCCGAAAATACCCTTCAAATTGGAACATGGTTTACATTTTGACCACAAAAATACTATTAAAATAAAATAATATGAATAATATTGAAATAAATATAAACAAAATCTCTTTAAACTTGAACCAGAGTTTGTAGATCTCCAAGTATATTTCATAGCTAAGAATGTTTTTTCCATAGTTAATGTGTTTCTATCGCTTGATAATTATTAGACTAAGTGTTGTTGTGTGAGGGATAACATTATTTTCTCCCTTTCTTTTCCCTCTTCTATACTTACCCATTTTTCCATTTTCTTCTTCCCCTCTATTATCCCTTTCTAGCTCTATACTTAGTCACATTTCTATGATCGCGGGTTCCCGGGTTGGAGGACTGACAGATCCTCATCTCCATATATATACTCACATCACGAGTCCTACCGATTGTCGTTCCTTTCCATACTTAGCCAATTTTATGACCGCGGGTTCCCGAGTTGGCGCTATTGAACTCTCATATCCGGTGTTCCGTGATATACATATTGCACCCAAAACTTCTATGATCTACAATTCGACCCCAGACTCCTCAAACTCGCAAGCTTCACTCTACCTACGATGAGTTCGTCTGACTGCCCCGCCTTTCCATACTTAGTCGATTCTTCACCTCCCGTTGTCATAGATTTGCGGGTTCACGGACTCCCAGGTTCATAAAAGTTTCAAAGCATTTTTTGCTCCCATTCATCCCCGCCACCTTCGCGCCCTTCCCAATGCACATTAATTATGCTTTTATTAGTGACAACTCACCACATATGTTCAAAAATATTGGCATTAATAAGAAAAAAGCTCGAGGACATCTCCCATTAAAATGCACTAAACCAAGATTTACAGGAGATTATATTATCATCCTCCAACGTTCATTTTAAATACTATCAAGACACAATTACTGTCACAGGTTGCAATACAAACAAATCTTCATCAAAGCATTATATTTTCTCACAAGTACCCCAGATGCACCCTAGTCGCCTGAACTAACCAATAGTTCGATCTACCAAATCAACCTCCCTATTATCGAATTGGCAGAGGTGAATATTATGGGATCTGAAAGTTCTTTTGTGTGGATCTTGAATTGGGAAAAATTGTTGGTTATTTTAGTTTTTTAAAGCCATTATCACAGTAAGAATGTAACATTGTGCTAGCCCACTATTATCTACAAAGGTGTTGACGTCATGTCCCTATTTAATATTGTGCATATATTAAAGCTTGTCATATTTGAGAATATGCTTGCATATAAAAATTGTTAAGTCATATATTTTGTCTATTACTTATGGGTTTGAGCAAAATTTGCGAGACGAAAACACCCTTCAACGTGGAACATGGTTTACATTTGGGCCACAAAAATACTATTAAAATAAAATAATATGAATAATATTGAAATAAATATAATCACAATCTCTTTAAACTTGAACCAGAGTTTGTCGAGCTACAAGTATATTTCATAGTTGAGAATGTTTTTCCCATAGTTAATGTGTTTTTATTGCTTGATAATTATTAGACTAAGTGTTGTTGTGTGATGGATAAAGTTCCTTTCTCCCTTTCTTTTCCCTCTTCTATACTTACCTGTTTTTCCCTTTTCTTCTTCCCCTCTATTATCCCTTTCTGGTTCTATACTTAGTCGCATTTCTATGATCGCGGGTTCCCAGGTTGGCGGACTCATAGATCCTCATCTCCATCTATATCCTCACATCACGAGTCATACCGACCACCGTTCCTTTCCATACTTATCCAATTTTATGACCGCGGTTTCCCGGGTTGGCGTTATCGAACTCTCATGCCCCGTGTTCCGTGATATACATCTTGCACCCAAAACTTCCATGTTCTACAATTCGACCCCAGACTCCTCGAACTCGCAAGCTTCACTCTACCTACGATGAGTCCGTCTGACTGTCCTGCCTTTCCATACTTAGTCGATTCTTCACCTCCTGTTGTCACAGATTCGTAGGTTCATGGACTCTCGAGTACACAAAAGTTTCAAATCATTTTTGCTCCTATCCATCCCCGCCACCTTCGCGCCCTTCCCAATGCACATTAATTATTATTTTATTAGTGACCACTCACCACACAGGTTTGAAAAGATTGGCATTGATAAGTGAAAAGCTCGAGGACATCCCCCATTAAAACACATTAAACCAAGATTTACGAGAGATTATATTATCATCCTCCGGCATTCATTTTAAATACTATCATGACACAATTACTATCATAGGTTGCAATACAAACAAATC